>JANAVB010038220.1:1809976-1884610 GCA_029216955.1 Iris pallida | reverse complement strand
CATCACCCAACACCACCAGTTAGAGCTCGGGACCCCGACAGCAGAAGGGAGCTGTGTGTTCATACTTTAGGAGGCTAGGGCATGACTATGCCATTGCAGGAAGAGGTTGAGACAGTGTAGCTTATGGGTCTACCACCCATCAGCTTCGGGATTGCCCAGCAGTGAGGGGCCAGGCACTAGACCGCCTAGAGGACCACCGCTCCGACCCAGTAGCAGTGGTTTGGGCAGCATCTGCAACAGCAACAGAAGGACCCTAGGGGAAGGCTTTAGTCTAGCTCTGAGACAAAGCCGTAGCAGGTTTCAGAGCCAGATTATTTGGCCGATGTCATTATAGGTCATTTATTTACATACTTTTCTAGCCATATACTTGTTTAATTCTGGTGCATCACATAGCTTTCTGTCATTAGAATTTTTGCAACAACATCATTTAGTAGCTATACCCACCAAGGAGATGAGTAGAGTAATGACAGGAGGTGGACTAGTACCAATTAGAGCTATCTATAGATGCTCTATTACTATAACAGGAGAGTTTAGGGGACGATTCTTTGTGATGCCACTTTCCGGATATGATATGATATTGGAAATGGATTGGCTTAGCTACGCTCACGCAGCTATAGACTGTCATGAGGGTAGTATTCTGTTCACTCCCCCAGGAACGGCACCATTCAGTGTCAGGAGGACAGGGCCAGAGATCAGCCTAGAGACGAACTGTTGTGCTACAGTTGGGGAGCTAGCACCGCCATACCCTATCATTGGAGAGTTTATGGATGTATTCCCAGAGGATCTTTCAGGACTTCCACCTGACAAAGATGTGGAGTTCACTATAGATTTAGTACCGGGCTCATCACCGGTGTCCCGGACTTGCTATAGAGTGAACCCCAAGGAGGCCGTAGAGATAAAGAAGCAGATCGATGACCTGTTGAGAAAGGGTTTCATCCGATCTAGTGCTTCTCCATGGGGAGCACCAGTCTCTTTGTGCCAAAGAAGGATGGTACAGTCTGGTTGTGCATTGACTACCAGGTATTGATTGCCATCACCATTAAGAACAAATATCCTCTGCCTCGGATAGATGATTTGTTCGACCAATTGAGTGGGACGAAGGTGTTCTCCAGGATAGACTTGAGGTCAGGTTACCACCAGGTGAAAATCAGAGCTGAAGACATCCAGAAGACTGCGTTCAATACCAAGTATGGGCAGTACGAGTTTTTGGTCGCACAAATGCGCCAGCTGTCTTTATGAACTTGATGAACAAGATATTTCACTAATATCTGGATAAATTTGTCGTGGTGTTTATCGACGACATCCTGATATACTCGAAGACACCAGAACAGCACGAAGAACACTTGTGGACAGTTCTGGAGATTCTGAGGAAGGAGAGGTTGTATGCTAAATTGTCGAAGTGCGAGTTCTTTCTCGACCGACGAAGTTTCTCGGTCATGTGGTCACTGGAGAGGGGATCTCAGTGGACCCCAGGAAGATTGCTGCCATCGAGACATGGAAGGCTCCGATATCAGTTTCAAAGATTAGGAGTTTCTTGGGATTAGCAGGCTATTACAGGAATTTTGTCCAGGACTTTGCTAGAATAGCTGAATCTATGACGAAGCTGACACGGAAGGACGCAGAGTACATCTGCTCAGAGGACTGCCAGGCAACATTTGATGAGCTGAAGAGGAGATTGACGACTGTACCAGTTCTGACATTACCTTCAGGATCTGGAGGTTTCACCATTTACAGCGACGCTTGGAGAAAGGGGCTAGGATGTGTTTTGCAGCAGCATGGGAAAATGATTGCCTATGCTTCTAGGCAATTATGGACTCATGAACAGAACTATCCTACTCACGACATGGAGTTATCTGCGATGATTTTTGCACTCAAGTTGTGGAAACACTACTTATACGGAGAGCGAGTGGAAATCTTCACAGACCACAAGAGCTTGAAGTATGGGTTCACACAGAAGGAGCTGAACATGAGACAGAGAAGATGGTTGGAGTTGATGAAGGACTTCGACATTGATTTGCAGTATCACCCCGGGAAGGCAAATGTGGTAGCGGATGCGCTGAGCAGGCATCCTATGGCATGGTATCTGATGATGGATCGACATTTGTGGGAAGATCTGGAGAAGCTCGGTATTGAGATGATTTAGCCAGGATCAGTGATACAGATGATGGCGCTAGATGTTCAGTCAGGTATGATAGAGAAGATCAAGGAGACTCAGTCTACAGATGAGAGCCTCTGTAGACTCAGAGTTTAGGCTTTAGCTGGATTGCTTGATGACTTCACCATAGAAGAGGATGGAACTTTGAGCCATGGCAGCCGGTTATGCGTGCCGAAGGATGAGCTGATAGAGGCAATCTTGCAGGAGGCACATCGATCGCGATATTCTATTCACCCCGGTGCCAACAAGATGTACCGTGACTTACGGGAGCATCTCTGGTGGCAGAAGATGAAGAGAGATGTGTCACGCTTTTTTTGAGGTACCTAGTTTGCCAGCAGGTAAAGGCGGAGCGTCAGAGACTAGCTGGTATTACAGCCGTTACCTATTCCCGAGTGAAAGTGGAAACTCATTACGATGGACTTTGTCTCAGGGCTTCCTTGTTCTTAAGGAGGGAAGGATGCCATATGGTTATCGTTGACAAGCTGACAAAGTGTGCTCATTTCATACCCTTCAAGGTGGGACTTTCTACCTAGAATTGGCAGAGCTATACATGCAGCAGATAGTTCGCTTGTACGGAGTACCGGTGAGCATCGTATCAGACCGGGATAGCAGATTCACATCCCATTACTGGAGGAGTTTGCAGGAGGAGTTGGACAGTCGGGTCAAGTTCAGTACAGTGTACCACCCACAGACTGAGACAGTCCAAGAGGACAATTCAGACGCTCGAGGACATATTGAGGACTTGTGTACTGGACTTCAGAGGATCATAGAAGAGTCATCTTCACTTGGTAGAGATTTTATACAACAACAGCAACCAAGCCAGCATCGGTATGTCTCTATTCGAGGCATTATATGGACGACGATGCCGTACACCGCTCTTTTGGGATAATGTTGGAGATAGAGTTATGCTTGGACCAGAGATGATCACTGAGGCAGCAGAGAAGGTCAGGATGATCAGAGACAGACTCAGAGTTGCTCAGGACAGGCAGAAACACTTGGCCGATGCTAGTCAGAGATGGAGTTCGCCGACGGAGATATGGTGTTTGTGAAGATATCACCTACCAGAGGGACGATCCATTTCGGACGAAGCGGCAAGTTGAGCCCTGGATACATTAGACCGTTCGAGATACTCCACAGGATCGGAGAGGTAGCTTACAGGGTTGCACTACCACCCAACCTAGTGGGAGTTCATGATGTCTTTCATGTGTCTCAGCTGAGGAGATACGTTCCCGACCCAGCCATATACTGGATCATTCAGAGTTGGAGATCGGACCAAGTCTTGCAGTTACTGAGTAGCCAGTGGAGATATTGGACCGAAGGAAGAAAGTTGAGGAACAAAATCATGCCCTTAGTCCAAATAGCTTGGAGCTGTCACTCTCCAGGAGAATCTACTTGGGAAAGGGAGTCAGATATGAGGGAGAGATATCCTTACTTGTTCGACCCTCCAGCCGCGAGGGAGCCATCCGTTCCCGCTTGATACCTTAGAGGTTAGTCTTAATAGTAGACTTAGTCATTGTTTGAATTGCTTGCTATATTAAATATTTATATAGTCTTCTATCCTTTTGAATTTCGATGACGAAATTTTTCAAGGAGGGAAGATTTGTAAGCCCATGTTGTTTAATTATTTTAAATTAACGATTTTTAAAGTGCAAATAACATTTTTAGCCTTAAAATAATTTATTATGATCATTAGGAATTTTCTAGAATTTTTAAATAATTTTTTAATAGTTTTTAAAGGCTAAAATATCAATTTACAATTTTTTAAAATTAGTTTTGTAATTATTTAAATTGTTTTTATGTCAGTTTGCAATATTAGAATTGTCTGTGCAAATTAAATTTGTATAGAACATTGCGGAGGGGTGTTTATGCAATTTGGAAATTGCATACTGTAAGGTGGTGGGGTGTTTTGTAAAATTTCGATTGTCGAGGGTTTTTGTGCAAGACCACCCGACGACCACCGCCTTCATTCTGTCGTTTTTCTCCCGCCGACCTCGTCGTAACCCTAACCCTAATCCGGCGATCGAAACCCTAATCTAAACCCCGTTTCGACCCTATAAACCCCCCTTTCGAAACCCTAGCTTCCCACACCTTCCCGACCACCGTAGCGCCGCCCTAGCTCGTCTTCTCCGCCGAGTTTGTCGGAAACCTAGATCTTAGTTTTCTATCGCTACAGCCCACTTCCCAACGAGCCACCACCACCAAACTGTTCGCCTCGACGAGACGAACACGGTCCTATTTTTTTCGACGACCACGACGCCTCCTCCGCCAGGCAGCAGCTCCGACAGCACGCCGTCGCCGGACACGTGCGTGTCACTTCGTCTCCGTTCACCTTCAGTGTCTCATTTTCACCTAGGTGAGTCGTCGCGGGTCGGGAGTCTCGTGTTGGTCTCGGACACGGGAAATTCCTAACAGAACCCTATAAATCATCTCGGACACATGACTCAGTGTCGGATTCATTGCTCGTGTCCCTAACTGTCCGGACACGAGTTTTATTTTAGTGGGTTAATGGGTTGGTATCGGGTTTGGAGCCAAACCCGTTCTGTTATTGGATTTGGGTTCGGGTTTACTGTTCATCGGGTCGGGTTTTGGCCCAATGGGTTTTGGGCTGAGTTTTATATTTATATATATATATATATATATATATATATATATATATATATATATATATATATATATAAAATAATATATATATATATATAAAATTTATTTTTTATATATATATATTATTTTATATATATATAGATATATATATATATATATATATTATATATATATATATATATATATATATATATATATATATATGTATATATGTATATATGTATGTATATGTATTGTATATATATAAGTATTTTATATTATACTGTTATGTATATATTTTATAAATACTGTTTATATATATATGTATACTATTATACACTATATTTATACATATTTATATTATATTATAAGTATTTCTTTATATATTATTATTATTATTATTATTATTATTATTATTATTATTATTATTATTATATCTATATATTTAATTTCGTATTTTTACGTATTCTGTTAATTATGGCCATTTGAGTCCAGACCTAGTATGGGTTTTGTGGACTCAAATGAGTCTATATATATTCAAGGTCTGTACGAGTCATATCGAACTTAATTTATGGCCTTGGGTTCCGTATCTGGACTTCGGTTCAATTTCGTATACGTGGACAAATACATTAAATAATTATTTATTTATTTTCAGAAACTGTACCTTGCTGTATTTGAATTTTTAGATAGTATATGATTATTGTAAAAATCTGGAAAAATTGTATTTAAATACTATGTTATTTTATCTAATTTAATATATTTTTTCCAGGATTTAATTTATATTTTTACCATTTTATAAAAATAGGAAAACAGAACTCATTTTCAAAGTACTTATGTTTACTGATTTTAGTAAATATCTATATATAGTAGATTATAAATTCCAGAAAAATTAGTATAAATTTCTATAATTAACAAGGATCATTTTGGTACTTTATTTTATATTGGATCTTTTGATTATCTTAATAATTGTTGGAACACAGTGTACAGTCTGATTTATTAATTAAATAATTATGTCTTGTGAAGTTATGTGTGTTTTTAGGATATTTTAGTATAGAGACCTTACCCTACCTTATTATAGAGACCCTAAAAAGTTGGATTAGGTATTGTGTCACCCCACATTGGTCTTCTATGCTAAAGTTATCACTTGGCTAGGTGTCCAGTTAGAAAGTCGTGTCACACCACTAGTGTCCTAGTCTTGAGCTTAGTATGGAAACTAAGATTGTATATCTTTTTTAACAGTGACAGGATACCGGACATCTATACCTTCGTATTTATACCCTTGCTCCGTACGAGGCAAGTACCCCTACAAACTCTATTTACTGCATATGATATTGAATTGCGTTAATACAGTTATTTGAACTGAAAATCATATCTTACATATTTTCTATGTACCTACCGTGTGCTTCACATGCTTTAAACTCACTCGATATCTTTCACATGCTTTAAATTGTTCTTGAATTTCTCACATGTTATAACATGGGTTATGGAAAAACTGATAGGTGAGTACGTGATCATGCCCCATTCTCCCGTACGTATGTACCGAGCAAGGTCGTATTACATGCATACCTTGTCTTAGGCCATTATTCTGCATTTCTGTACGTATGTACACCTATGCTTGTAGACTTGTACGTACGTACATTTTATTACATGTAGACTTATACAACGGTATATTTTATACTTATTGACGATCACGTTCCTGCTCCAGTTTTAAACATTACATATACATCTGTCGCCATGACAAATGTATCTTCTACATGATAGATTGTGATATGCCATGATTCTTGTTTTTTACATCTCTTTTCATTCCATGCTCAGTATATTTAGTTTGTAGAACCAGTACTTGCTCCATTCCTGACAGGAAACGTTGCAGGTATACTTACCGAGGAGGAGTTGCTATGTGATTCCTATTATGGGGCCACCATTGAGGATCAGGCCTTAGCCCACGAGGATGTACATACGGGGAACCTCATCTAGTTTGTTGCTTTAGTTGCTCTGTACTTTAAGAGCAGGACTGTTTAGACTATGTATTTTTGTTACTGGACTTTGTATCCAATTTTACATTTTGGCTATGTATTTTAAACATATTCATATTTTAGATGCTGTGTTGTGATAATTTCTTTAAATATGACAAATGGAACTATTAGCCCACTTTGATCTTTTACTGTCTACTTTTAAAAGAACAACTTACTACGCTATAACGCAAGTGTAGGCTGGACATGGCTCAACCCGGCCCAATAAATTGGATAACGGGTCGTGACAGGTCCACCCCAATTGGTTTGTTTAAACCGTCTATTGTAGAGAAGATTGGGATTAATTCATGATTGATTTCATATCAGATTGATTTAAATTTTAGACGAGGATCAATTAGACTTCAAATCTAGGATGAAATCCCAAGATTTACTCGGCTGTATCCGAGCAAGTAAATTGGCATGCGCCACGTGTCACCTCCTTCGGTTATGTTTATAATCACCAAAGATCTCGCTTGAGGGGAATCTCAATGTCCGCCATGTGTCAGCGCCGCAGAAGCTCGTACAGTGCAATGACAGCAGATTCTTTCATATCTCAGGAACCCTAATACACATCGTATATGTGCTCGGTTCTCTATAAATAGAAGGAGTTCTCCTTCCACCAATGCATCAATCAAAAGGCAGAGGGAACATTAACAATCGACAATCTTTAAAGGATCAGCAATCTCTATCCACGAAGAGTCGACCACCCTCATCCACCGATCAACCAAAGAACCAACCAACCAACCATCTTTAAGGGATCTTCTCATCCAGACAGCCTCTTGATCGTTGACTCCAGAGTCCCATCAAAGGCGCCAAAGAGCCATAGCAAGGTTGATTCGTCGTCAGATCGTCAACGGAGTATATGAGCCATTGCAGTGCTCGATCTCCATCGTCCCTCTCTTCAAGAAACCTCTTCTCCCTGTATTTAGAATATCTTGTTTAGGACTTCCTTCTTTGTACACAGATACCTTATACGTTCAATAAAGCAAAAGGTTCGTTTAACCTTTTGTTACGTCGAACGTACCGTAAACAATTTGATACGTTACAGTGGTATGAGGTAATTACTTAATTTAGTGAAATTTTTTACTCTACACTGGTCAATTAAATTATTAGATTTGTACCAATTTATCGTTTCAATTTGATACATTGTCATCAAATAGGTTATCTGGATAACCTACTCAGATGAATAAAGAGGACATAGTATGGTCTAAGTTTTCACAAATCTTATATTATATACGATCGGTACACCATGTACACTACAAAATTATGATAAATTATCGACTAACCTGACGACTAACCTGTATTCGTCGTTAAATTTGTGACTAACTAGCGACTTGTTTTCAAGTAATTAAAAATTTAGTTTATTGAACGAAATGGTTCATCGCCACTCCGTCACTAGTGTGTTGGTAAAATTTTGAAATTATTTAGCGACTGCTCCTTTTCCTTGCTAAGTAGTCGGTAGTATCTTTTTTATACAGTCAACAAACTAGCGACTAATATTTCAGTAGCTCCCAAAACCTCAACTACTGCCCTTTCCTCCCAAAACTCTAAGGGTCTGCTTGGATTGAGGGGAAAAAAAATAAGTAGGGTTAAGTGGGGTTAAATGAGGGAGAGTTAAGCGAGGGGGAGTAGAGTCAATACATAGAACCTTACTTGGATTGGAGGGAGAGTTAAGTGGGGGGTGTTTAATAACTTTTGCTTGGATTGGAGGTTTTAAGTGAGAGGGTGATTAATAAAAATATGATAGTTACCAAAATAACCTTATTACATATGTCATAAAATTAAATTTGATTGAAATTTTAATTAGAACTTGTCAAAATATCTTCACAAATTAAGAAGTTACAGATTAACATGTTGAGAACAAGAAAAAATGGAGGAAAAAATTATAATATTTTATAAACAAATAAAGGGCATTTATGACTTTTCAAACAAAACCCCTCAATCACCCTCGTTAACCCTCCGATTTGGGGGTTAAAAAAATGAAAAAAGAGGGTAAAATAAATCCTCACTTAACCCTCTATAACCCTCCCTCCTAAACCTCCACCCTCAAACCAAGCATGATTTTATTTCCCTCTCACTTAACTTCCCCTCACAGGAGCCTCGTCGACTGCTCCCACATCCCTCCTCCTCGTCTACTCATTTTCTTCCTCCTCCTCACCGACCCTCCGAATCGACGCCCTGCTGCCCACACCGGAGCCCCGCTGCCTCCTCTCTCCTCATCCATTCCTCTTCTCTCTGCTGCCCACGCCGGCTTCCTCTCTCCTCATCCATTCCTCTTCTCCCTCCTACTCAGGGAACCTCCGTACCTGCGCCCCGCCCACACTGGAGCCCCGCTGCCTCCTCCTCGTCGACTCCTCCCGCCTCCCTCCTCCTCATCGACGCCTCCCGAATCCCTTCTCCTCGTCGATGCCTCTGAAGCTGGTGCCATCTCCATCTCCTTGTCAACTCCCTCCGCCTCCTCCTTGAAGCCGATATTTTTTAATAATTTTTAAAATTTATTTTAGTTTGATTTTTTTTTTCAATCATCAATTTAAGCCCTAAATTTCTACAGTACGTCATTTTAGGAGTCTAGGGCTTGGTCTGGAATCAATTTATGGTTTGGAAGAATTTTAGATGATTATTCTTTTTACTAGTGCATATCTTTGGCTAGATTGATTTCTATGACAAAGATCGAAAATAAGTGGTTTGGCGATCAGACTGCGTGTCTTAACAAAGGATTGTAAACTCTAGCAACCTCACATTTCGTAGCTTCTGGGGGCTGTTTCTGGTCAGTGGCGTGGCTTGACCATGTGCCCTCTTGATATTCTTTACTGTGTTCTTCTACAAGATTTGGCATGAACTAAGATTAATAGATCATGATAAATCCATGTGGGCCAGAATTGTGGCATGGTTTAGATACTATAATAGGAAAGATCTCGAGTTTTATACCTTTAGGGGTGAGAGTGTTGTTGATGCAATCGGTCATAGCAGTGTAAACCATAGATATTCTGCCAACATTGAAGTCTCAGTTAGTGTCGATGAACTACAGGACAGACCAAGCTTTTCTGTAACTACCACATTTTCAGAATAGAGGTATTTTGACTTTTCCTATTTTGTACCAATTTAAAAATTATATTTCATGATTAATTGAAATGACTTTATTTTATTTTTCCATGATTGATATTGCTTCTTATAATTAAATATAGGATATGATTAGTTGCTAGTTGTTAGCCACTAGTTAAGACTAGATATTAGTGAACTTAAATGGACCCAACTAGACTTGTCATGACACCATTAGTGAACCCACTAGTTAGTCATGGTGCACCCATTGGTTAGAGGACAAAGAGTAAGAAAATTCCTTCTTTTAGTTAGTAGAACTCTTCCTAATTAAACTCCTTCCTAAAACAAACATTCATAACTAATTATGAGGGCTTATTAGACACTTTACATAGGATTTAGGCTTAGAGTTCATGGCTGGTTACACCCTGTATAAAACCTCTCTTGAGTTCATTTATTAGCCTCTAGGAAACACTAACTTGCCTCCATTTTATTTTTTCTTCATTTGAGGAGAAGAGCCAACCTCTACCATTCCCAAATTGTTTTCCAACCCTCTCAAATTGTCATCCCAAGGAGGCTAGAGCTTTGGCTTGCAAGGAGGAGAGGTTTGGAAGGAGAGAGACTTGAAGGAGGTGTCCATTTATGTCTCCTTTGGACATTACATTGGGAATCCATCTCCCAATAGGTAGATTTTGAATTTAACCCCTCTAATTGATTCTACTTAGTGTCATTTATCGTTTAGAACCCACTCATGCATTAGGGCTACCCATGGGGGGGAGAAGCTTGGTCTTCATTGAACCCATTTGGAGACTTTTACATATGGTTTTTGTGTCATTCTTGAAAAAATTTCGAGAACATACACTAAAGTATTTATCATTAGGTGACTAATTAGGTTTGTTAAAGTATTGTGAGGCTAGCTATGTGTCCAGAATTGGATACGATAGGACACGTGGTCAATTTGGAGTTTTTGAGCCTCCTACACATGTTGTGTCCATGCCCAAATGCACATGGCACTTGACACTAGCCTAATGGCTCACTAATTAGGTATGTCTAACCTATTTTATGCTTGTCCATGAAGTTTGGTAGGATTCAGACAAGATTTGATAGAGTATCTTAGGCGTATCGTAAACTAGTCTATCAAGTGTTCAACACGTGTCCCCAAAGGAATTTTTATGTCCTATTTGAGTTGAGATTTTGGGTATGTGTCCTAAATAGGATATGTGGTGTGGTGTCATAGTATCTCATAATTCGTACGGTTATATTTGGAGATGTGATGTCATATGTCTTATATATATATATATGTATAGTCTATGTATATATATAAATGTATGTGTGTAATGTATGTGTGTGGCAAATAGGGGTGTGAGCATTGAGATATAAGTGTGAGAAATATATATGTGTATAAACAAATAGACTGTATAGCTATTGTGTGTGTATCAGTGAAGAAAAAGGGAAAGAGGAATCATGCAGTTAACTGATTGGGGACAACATCAGATTTCAATTACCGAGAATCCAATGAACCATTACCTAATGCATGGGAAGGAATTCCCATGCCAGTATAGACAACACTTAACCCCTCTTTAATCTTAATGGGACAGTGTACTTATTATGATCCCATATACAAGGACCAAGAATGTTGGCTCTATTCTGTAATTGAAGAATGTGTCTAGAAGAAACCTCCCCTTCCCCTGGAAACTCTAAATTTGGAGTGAATGGTAAGCGGAGTAGAGAAGGAATTCATAGCCAAGCAGTTGGAAAACTGCTGTGTTCAGCAGTTTGAGGGAGTAAAGAGTGACCAGCTTTGGGTCAGGTCTACCCCCTCCCCCCCACACACATGCAGGCAGACATGGCAGTAGCAGAAGCAACACTAAGTTGATGTCCTTGGGGTACAACATTAGGCAACAGGGGATTAAGAAGGGTGTGTTTAGAACATATCTGATGAGAGATGAAGTTTCCTGAGTTTTAGGGACTGTGTTCAGATGTTTGATAGTTTATAGGTGGGTAATTAGATTAGAACTTTATGTGTGTGTGGATTATATGTGAGTGTGGGTTATGTGTGAGAATGGGTATAGGTATTAGAGGATGACCTGTATACATAAGTATAGAAGGAAGAGTGCCAAACTGTGTGAGTTGTGTGCCTGAATGAGAGTGAAAGAGAGGGACTGGTATCAGTTGGTTAGATAGGTAGGAATTGAGTTGAACATTCAAATAGATAGCTAGGATAGATGGGATTTAAATAGATAGTTAGATAAGGCAAAGGGAAATTGGGAACAACAATTGGCTAGGGGCATAGTGAAACAGGAAGATAAATGATAGTAGTAGCAGTAGTAACAAATAGGAATTATTTTAGGGTATTGATCAATAGGTAAATGGGCCTATTGTAGAGTGTCAAAGAGATAGGGGTTTGATGGCAGCAGGGACTGTGTGTGTGTGTGTGCGCTAAACTGATAGGTAAATGGATAGGTAGAAGAGTGGGTGGCCTTCCTAGTGTGCAGGCAAGGTTAGAGGGACAACCACTTATGCAGGCAGCAGCAAGGTCAGGGGAAATCTGTGTGTCAGTGCACACTGTAATGGGTAACAAGGTGTTATAGATAGGGAAGGGCAGCCTATCCTTAAATAACAGCCATAGGAGTGCAAGGGTACATGTGTGTATCATGTCCTAGCTTTAAGTCATGTGCATTAATGTAGGGGCGTGTGGCTATACATATGTGTGAGTAGAGAGCCCAAAACCTGTGTATGTGAGGAGGTTGTGTTTCATGAATAGAGGTTGTATAGGTATACAAGTATCTAGTGTGTGTAGGTGAATTGACGCGAGGTTAGGTACAAAGCTAAGTTAAGGCAAAGGATTGAGTTAGGATGATATTAGACATAGTATTGGGTTTGAGTTTACCTTGTGTTAAGGTACAAGGGTAGTGTGTAGGTAATATGTGAGGGTAACAGGGTAAGCAGGGATGTGGTGTGTATAAGATTTATATAGGTAAGTCTAAAAGGGAAGGGTAATGCATTCACTAGGTAATGAGGTAAAGTCTTGGGTTTTGCCCATATGTTAGATGCATAAGTAATGCATAGGATTTTGGGTAATAAGTTAGGGTATTGGATTGTAGACCCTAGGTGTACACAATATGGTTGACTACATAGGATATTGACCTATTATAGACTAGAATACCTTGGTATGGAAATTGAGTATGATATATTTGTTATTACTTGTCCTCTGTTTGGAGTTGACTATCTCGACAGGTTTTGATATTTATAATTGTTGTCAGATAGTTAGACCTTGACAACGTTCTACCACCGATGCTGCGGCATAGGCTGGGCGCTGTCACGCACTCGTGCCCCTACTCCAGGTGCGGGTCATGACACATTTTTAGTGGTGGCCCATGCAGGTCAGAAGTCGTAATTAGTGCGATGTCGTAGTGGTGCACGACTTAGAGTGCTGCTACGAGCCTGCTATAGGTGTATAGGGTATAGGTTATAGGCTAAGGATACTCGATTACAATTAGGAAAAACTTTCAATTTGTTTCTCTACAACTGTCCTCTCTTGATGCTGAATATTTGCACTCTATACGTCCTCCTTTGAAAATATTCTATCATGTGCCATATTGACCTTTTTTCGATCTTTCTTCAGGATGGCGAAGACTAGATCACAGCGTTCGGGGCCGGCAGATACAGAGAGGTCTGCTACATCCCGCGGGCCTGACCCTATTGTGTCTACTGCAGTCGGAGTATCGGCAGCCGCTTTCGGGGGTGCTCCTCCGTCAGTTACGAGGACCGGTCCTGAGGTCACTGCGGGTGCATCTACATAGTATCGGGGGCTGCGACAGGAGCCGTCATTGGTGTTCTTCCTTCTACGTAGAAGATTCCGTCCATTGCTGAGAATATGCCTCCTTCGCCTCCACTATCTACCGATATGGAGCAGATGTTTGCCTTCTTTCGGGAGATGCTTGAGGCCCAGCGACCCCAGACCGAGGCTCAGCAGAGGCAGTCGGAAGCGATGCGTCAGGGCATGGAGGGTGGCCACCAGCTCACTCTAGTTGCAGTAGAATGAGGAGCTCCAGCGCAGGGTGCACAGCTGTCACTACTATTTTCTAGAATAAGGATATTTTGGTAATTGTAATTTTTTGATTATTTTAATATTATTTTAATTAATGTGTTGTGTTTGTATAATTAACTAGTGAAACCTTAGAACCACTTTGACTTGAGACTAACCATGATCCTTGAGACCTAGCTAATGGACTTAGATTAGTAATTAGACTCTAATCTAGCTAGAAATAACTTAGAATCTAATTAAGGGCTAGAAACAATATGTCAGTTTGGGCCTTTAGCAAAGAGGCTTGTTATGGAAACTTAGAAAGGCCTCTTAGGCAATATCCCATTAACCAAACCCTACCCACCCTCTTGTGGCTAGCCACAACACCCCCTCACCCTATTTAAGTCATCATTAGCCCCCCTCTTCCCCCTTTCATTGAAACCCTAATCATAATGTTGGTGTTCTTCTCCAAATTCCTCCATCTCCCAAGTTAGGTCCAAATTCCATCAAATCAATTGTAAACTCTTCCTCTTAAGGAGAGGAAGACTCTATTTTCTAGCTAGGAAGGATTTGGAGTAATTTGACCATTGGAGCTTGGTGGGTGTCTAGATCTAGAGATTTCCATTGGGATTCCAACTCCTAATTGGTAAGAGCCCTCTAAACCTTTTAATTTCAGATTTCTTTAATGTAGATGCATTTATTTAGGATCTCCCTTGATCTAGGAATCATTTGGGTCAAATTTGAGTCCATTTGAGGTGCATATCACGGGCGTATTGCACCGTATCGGATACGTATCTCAAGTGTTCGATGAAATGACACATAGGATGTTTTGATCTCGAATTTCAGATGTAATTAGATATTACTGTAGTTTATATATTGTAGGTGATGTGCGTACTGTTTTATGAGAGTTGGTGGTGATTTGGTGGGTTAAACTGCCTAGGGAGAGGCTCGACCTGTGTGTTGCTCCCTATTTTGGTCTGTTCTATGGTGCAGACTGTCACAATGGGTTTGTACCATATGTTCTTCACATCCATCACCTCTAGATAGCATAGCCTAGCAATTGTTCACTGCCCTTATTGCTCAGATCCTTATTGGTAAGTCGAGCACATAGTAACTGTCCTGTTCTCACATTTAGGTGTCCAGTCTTGTGTGTTCTGTCCTTTTAGTTTTGTTCAAATCATATTGCAGTCAACTTGTTCTGTTTCAGTCCAGGATACCTCTGTTCATATATATATATATATATATATATATATATATATATATATATATATATATATATATATATATATATATATAAATATATATATATATATATATATATAATATATATATATATATATATATATATATATATATATATATATTTATACAAATATCATTCGTTCAGTTCATTTTCATAACATATCAATCCCAGTTTTAAGATGGGGATATAACTTTCTGTACAAAAATGTTAGTCCATATGTAACCTGTACATGTCCAGTCTATTACATTTGATTTTGTCCTTGATTTTTGAAATGTATCAGTCGAGCACCTTTCATATTCTTCATTTGCAATACTGCCTAAACTTAAATTGATCACTATATAGTGATATCCTTACTGAAACTGGTCAGAAGCATTACCTGTCCTGATACCCCAATTGCATTCACTTACCTTGCATCTGTGAACGATCCTAAGAATTGTTCTGCCATGCATTTATGATTGGTCCCCTGCATCCTGTACAACCCAGACTTTATTCTGAAATTGACCAGTCCCAACTTAATGCATCTGCTTTAGGATTCTGGGTTAACTCTTGCAGCTGTGAGTCCCAATTCATTTACTGTAATTAGTTGCAGTCAAGGGAGGATGGCTCGAGTGGTATTCCAATTGGGCAGATGGTTGATACTGTGGATATCAAACCTTAGCCCTTGAATGCATTATTTTTTAGCTCATCTTCCTGAAACACCCAGTCCATTTTGTCACTCAGTTCTTGTGTTTAATTACTTGTCCCTTTGTTAAATATCAACCCATGCTAATTTGAGTTCAGCCCTAGTGCATGCCATGTACATCCAATATTTAGTCCCTTGCATTTAATTCAGCCAATGTATCAATTCCCACCATGTTAGGTTCAGTCTTCACTTCACCTGGTATCCAGTTGATATTCTTGATTAGTCTCATTAACTTAGTGTATCAGCCTATTTGCCTATCTGAATTTCAGTCCCCATTGGATGTGCCAAGGGTGGCAGCTACCTGATTTTTTCCAATCCTAGAACAATATTGGTTCAGTCCCTTACATGTGTTAACCGCCATGTGTTTCCTTGATCTCTAACTTTGTATATCATATCCTATATGTTATCTATATGTTTATATATATATATATATATATATATATATATATATATATTTGTGTGATGTTAATTAGTAGGCAGGATATTGGTTGATGTATCTATAGATATATAAGGTATATTAGTAATAGGTTTGGATATGGGTATTACTCATTACTTAACTCTATATAAGTCCAATAAACCCTAAACTTAACCAAATGTTGACTAATAGCTATAGTTGACCAAGTTTGACCCAAGTTTGACTTTGACCTAGAGAGGCCTAGTATCATGTAGATTGCATTGTATACTTTAGTTATTATATATATTGAACACATTGTAACCTGTATTGCTCTAAATATGACCTTATGACTCCAGTTCAGACATCTGTACACATCAGTTGCTCAGAATATCAGGCAAGTACATTCTTTGTTAGTTTTCATTCATGATAGTATCTATATTGCCTGCTCTAGACTATTTTACTTGATGCTGACAGATAGTTAACATTGATTGGTACTATATGGATCTTGTTGTGCGATGTTATCCCCTTACCGGGTACATCAAGTATCCCATGTTCATGTATTTCATCGTGTGCAACGTGTACTCCTTGTATTCGTGTCTATTCATGTGCTTCGTGTGAAATAATATTCGTGTACGTAACATATCATGGTCGGATCCTTGTGTATTGATCGGGACGGAGGAGTAGAAGTGGTTATGTGATTACATCCCTTAGTATACTCGTGTACATGTTGATTATATGTTCACGTATAATGGAGTTACCATAGATTACTCGTGTGCTACCTAAACCAATCACATAACCATCTTGTGCTCTAAAACACTTATAGTTACTTATAGTTCATAGTTTCTCTATCTTATTCATGTATTTAGATTTTTTGTCATTTTCCTGTATTTCTTGTACATTTTTTTATAACGTTTCATGTATTTTATCCTATTGCTTGCTCTATATTTTCTACCATGTTATGGAACTGCTTTCAGAGGTATGTGTTCGCTCCCATCCTGACTGTACCCATTGATAAAATTTTACAGAGAATATGGAGGACTTTTGTACCACCTATTATGGAGCTGGCATAGATGATACCTGCGACCTGGACCCTCAGGAGGATCCAGTTTTCCTAGAGGAGACTACCATAGTTCCTAGGCTAGACAGTTAGTGTCACGATCCGCACACAGTGTAGGGTCACGAGAAGTGGGTACGTCCAGCCTACGCCGCAGTGTCGGCGGTAGAACGCTGTCCTAGGTCACATACATCTAACAATTATAAGGTACCTGTAAAGTATATACACTCCAAACGGAGGACAATATAGAAATGTACAGCTCAATCACAACTAAGGTAGAAGTACGATAAGATAGATAGATAGATAATAAAAATCATCAAATGAGATACAAACAGGAGAAAAAGTCTAAGTGTCTAAGGTAACATCTCCATAAATATCCAGAATAATAACAAGATCCTAAAATAAACATAAATGTATCCAAATGAGACAAGACATCAAAATAAGATAGAAGTCTAAGCTAACTAGCCTAAACTATAGGGATAAAATCCTCTACTGCTGATGGATCCTGCTGAAGGTCCAAGTCGCAGGTGTCATCTATGGCAGCTCCATAATAGGTAAGAGAAAGGTACTCGTCATCCTCTGTAATATTTTCAACAAGTCCAATCAGGACAAGAACGAGCACATAATTTCAACAGTTCATATCAAGATAGAAATATAAAGTATGCAATAGAGTAAAATACATGAAACGCTGAGAGAAAGTACATGTAGTAAAAGAGAGAGAACTGTAATATAAATAGCTACTATAAGTAGAGAACTATCAGTGACTAGTGATGTAGAGTACAAGATAGACATGTAAACGGCTTGAATTTGTACATGATTACACTAACGACTTTATACAATGACTACTTGGAATTGTTCACAAGCCTGCTTCTACTCCCCCGTACCCCAATCAATACACAAGGATCCAGACAAGTTATGTTATTGTACAATATTTTACATGGGGGCCCATAAATGGGTGCACATGAAGGTATACATGAGGGCTCTGTGAACATGAGAGTACATGAATCACAAGAGTGTACATGAATAATGAAAGCACAAAATTACACGATGAAAGTAAAATGCACATGACATGATGTACCTGATGCTCCCGAAGGGGATAACAACTCAATGTAAAGATTCATATAGTACTAATCCGTGTTAACAACGTGACAGCATCAAATAAAGTAATCTAGAGCAAGAATATAAATCCTAACAAGTATGAAATGATTAGAGAATGTACTCGCCTGATATCCTGAGTATCTGGTAAGTGTAGATGTCCAGACAGAGTAGATGAGTCCTATTTAGAGCAACACAGGTCACAACATGTCAAGAATGGTAATACTGAATATTACAATGCATTCTATATGATTTTTAGGTAATTCTAGACTAAAGTCAACCTTTGGTCAGCTCTAGTCAACTACACTAGTCAAAGTAGGTCAACTAAGCCATACTAGGTCCAATCCTAGTCTAACAAGTCTCACTAAGCCTAACCAAGCCTATACTAACAATCAAACACATTACCAAGCCAAAATGAACCACACAAGTCTATACACTATACATAAATACATGTATATATTCATACATACATACATACATACATACATACATACATACATACATACATACATACATACATACATACATACATACATACATACATACATACATACATACATACATACATGTATACATTCATACATGCTTACATTACATACATGCATATTTACATACATACATATTAAATACATACATTATTCATGCATTATATTATATACATGCATACATACATTTACATTCACATTGTATATATACAAATATATATAGGATATACATATTTATAGGCACTAGTGTATATACATATATATACACATAGAGAGATAAGTGGAATCAAATGAAAATGTGTGTGTGAGTGAAACAAGTGTGTCACAATCAAAGTGGCAGTGGTGTGTGTGTTAAGGTGAAGGTGAGGGTGTTCTCAGATTTCCTCATTCAATATAGATGTCATACATGCATATTTACATACATAAATATTACATACATAAATATTATATATATATACATAAATATTACATATATATATATATATATATATATATATATATATATATATATATATAAATATATATATAAATATATAAATATATATATATATATATTTTTTAACCAAACTTTATTGAATAACAGGCGCAAAATGCCGAAGCCTTTACAAGTAAACGCGTCGTACGCGAGAAAAGACAAAAAAGGCGAAAGTAAGAGACACTAGGTGTTGCCCATAAAACGGTAGCTAGACCGAGCATCAGAAGGTGATGCGGTGAAAGGAAGCGCCAAAGGAAAGAGCGCCCCTGACCCACAGTCGTTACCGCCCAAAGTGGGCAAGCACACGACACGCGGAGCCCAGATCAGCCCAGGGCAGCCCAAAAAAGGTTTGAGGCGTGAGAACAGTGCCTCTTTCTTTTGAAGATTTGTCGGACGATCTCTCTGAACAATTGTGGGGGCGGGTATTGACGGCCCTCGTATCTGTATTTGTTTCTGTTTTTCCACAATACCCAAAAGGCGACGGCAGCGACGATCTGATGCCCATGACACGTGTTCCAGCTGGCCAGCAGATCGTTGATGCCCCCGGTCGTGGGGACAATCCTAAACCTGTTGTGAAGGTTCGTCCAAATATACGTGGCAAATTCACCCGACAGAAGGACATGATCGGCAATTTTCGGTTGGTGATCCACACAACAGTGGCATCTGGACGCCAGACAATAGCCAAAGGATTTGATGACATCATCCGTGGAAAGTTTTCGGCGCGCGGCACGCCAGATAAAAATGGACCATTTGATGGGAATACATGTATGCCAAAACTTGGCGGAAGGGGGGGACGTATCATGGGCGTCTCTGGCAACGGATATTGCCGAAGCCGGGGTGAAGATGTCGCCAGGGTTGGGGGACCATCTGAGCTCGTCATGTGCGTCGTTGATCGATAGATTAGAAGCACCCAGGCTCTCCATGGCCAGAGGGCCAAGCAAATCTCTCACTCTATCCCAATTCCACCCGCACGCGTCGACATCCCATAGATCACGAATCTCGTACTGCGGCGGAGTAAGATCGTTGGGCCTGAGGATTTCGTTCCCCAACCAGCGTTCCTTGTAAGCCTGCGAAAGATCGTTGCCCAAAGTCAAACGCAGGTGCGGTTCCGCAAGGCTACGGCCGTGGATTATGCGCCGCCACGATGAAGAAGATCTGATGTTGGCAGACGCCTCAGTCAAGTAGCAGAATCTGGAGTATCTCGTTCTCATGAACCTAGTCCAGATGGAGCTTTCGGTACGAAGTTTCTACCATAATTTTGCTGAGTGAGCGTCAATGATGTGGGCCAGTCTGTAAAAACCCAGCCCACCTTCATCTGTGGGTTTGGCCATTTTGTCTCAACTGGCCCAGTGATGCTTATCCTTTCTCTCAAGGTGACCACAAATGAAATTGGCGAGGATGGATTCAATAGAGTGGAGCACTTTGGTAGGGGGTGAGCAAACGGAAAGGGTGAATAAGGGGATGGAGGATAGGAAGTGCTTTATGAGAATCAACTTCCCCCCGGGGGAAAGGGTTGCGTTGTGCCAACCCGCAATTTTGTTGCGAATCTTGCCCAACATGTGAGCGAAGATGCCGGAGTTCGCTCTGCCGTACACCAACGGGCAGCCTAAGTAAAGGAAATGGGGGTATGCTGTAGAGAAGGATGTCATGGAGGACAGCACAGCCGAGTGAGTTCTATCGGCTTTGTGATGAGTGTAGATCACACTCTTACTGTTGTTAATTCTCTGGCCGGAGCATCTTGTGAAGTTGGCCAGTGTCCTAGTAACCACCTCAATAGATCCAATGTCACCAGCAGAGAAAATGAGGATGTCGTCCGCGTACGCAAGATGAGTGATAAGAGGGCAACCAGTCGTTGTGTAGAAGTGATGGAATTCCGGAGACCTGGGCATGCTGTTGAGGTTTCTGCTCAGCGCTTCGACCGTGACGATGAAAATGGTGGAAGAAAGGGGATCTTCCTGTCTGACCCCGCGAGTAGCTCTGAAGAAACCCTGAGCTTGGCCGTTGATGACGGTGGAAAACCAGGAGTTGTTGATGGATCTAAAGATGATGTCGATCACAGGTTCTGAAAAACTGAATGCTCTGAACACCCAGATCATGAAATGCCAGTCAAGACGGTCGTATGCTTTTTCTATGTCCAGTTTGATAGCGACGTTCCCCCTTATGGACGAAAATTTCATGCAAGTGATCATTTCTTGAGCAAGGAGGATATTATCGGTGATATTGCATCCTTTAACGAAACCGCATTGCTCTTCGAAGATGATCTTGGGGAGAAGGTCCGACATCCTGGAGGCGATGATTTTAGAAACTATTTTGTTGGTGAAAGTGCAGAGGCTGATCGGTCTGAAATCTTTAAATGTCTCCGGGTTGTCTTTCTTGGGTATGAGGATGATGTGGGCGGATGATATGTATTTTGGGTACGTAGCTCCTTGAAAAAATGCCGTTGTGGCCTCCAAGAGGTCGGACTGGATGATGTCCCAGCACGTTCTGAAGAAACTCCGTTGAACCCGTCAGGTCCCGGTGCACTGTGCGCATTGATGGGCCAAACCGCGGCCTTAACCTCTTCGACAGTGGGGGAAGAGATGAGAATATCGTTAGCCCTGTCATAAATCAGGAAGGGAATCTCGGACAGGAAACCGTTATTAATAACCACGGCTTCTTTAGCAAACATGTTGGAGAAGTAGTCGGCGACAGCCGCTTGAATGCTCTCCTGGTCGTCCAGCAGGTTGCCGTACCCGTCGTTTATGCGATGCATTCTGAGAGCGTTTCTTCGGCCTTTGACGCACTTGTGAAAGAAGCCCGAATTCTGGTCTCCATCCATGTCCCAGGTTAATCTGGCCTTTTGTTTCCAGAATGCCATTTCAATCTTGATCCTAGATTTAAGGATGGATATATATATATATATATATATATATATATATATATATATATAAAGAGGGAAGGACAGGAAAATGGAAGGATGAAGGGAGTGGACAGTGAGAAACAAGTGGTAGTGTTCAGATTTAACAAGTAAACTCAGGTTCACCTATTCAATTTTAGTTTAGTTGCAAAAACCCAAATGGCAAATCAACTCAGTTATCAATATCTATATATTGGTTTCAAGGTTCAGTTTTCAGGTTTTCCTCAAACCTGAGAACACATTCTCAGGCAATATATGCCAGTTGAATCAACCTCAGGTAAGTCATTAAGATCTCAGTTTATATACCTATCATTACAGTTCACAATTGACATTTAAATTCATATTAAACAATCAAAAATCGATTTTTAAAACATATTAGGATACCTCATTCACTTCTCAGTCTCAGAATTTCATGAACTCGACATCAAAACCAATATTGATTTGAAAACTAAACAAAACTCAAATCACATTTAAAACCCAGTTATTACATATCATAGCAGTTCGTATCTAACATGTAATTTCATTTTTTAAACATTTAAAATCAATTAAATCACATTAAACCTCATTCGAATACACTGCACAATAAACATGTATTCGAATTGAATATTATCCCAAAATTCGAATCAAAAATCTAATATTGCATCAAATTGATGTTCACAGAAGCTAGGTACACACGTGTATGTGTCAGGGGGTGTGTTCGTGTCCAACAAACAGGACATGAAGTGTCCAATACAGTCAAGAATGAAGTATCAGTAAAATAGTGACAGAACTGTGTTCAGCACAGTCTCGTACTGAGGTGCCGAAAGCAAATGGACACGATACGTGAGTCCTCGTGTCTTGTGGTCTTGTCCTAGGGTAGACTAGGGCTAGGGTTAGAGGATCGTCACCCTGTAACACGACCATGACGTGTCCACGAGGGACACGAAGCCAGTATCAGAGTCGCCAAACCAACTGTGCACACACAGTAAAAAACCAGTGCGCGTGTCCGTGCTCCCTCGACATGATACGAAATCGTATCAAACTCGAGGGGTGTGCTGACAGAGGTTGCCCCTACCTCTGTGCCAAGTAGCACGTATCCACGTGGCGTGTCGTGTCCGCAAACAGGGTCGGGTAGCAGGGCAACCGTGCGGAGGCTCGTACTGCATGTCCGTAGCCATTTTGGATACGGACACGACACAAAAGTAGGCTCAGTCCTCACGAAAAATGATACATACATATAGATCTACAATCCTATTCAAATAGATTTCAAAAATAACAATAAATTTTATTCAAACATTTCATCGAAAACTTATGCACACACACGGATACGTGCCCGATACGGACACCAAACTAATTCTAATTCCTACCAAACTTCACCTACAGCTAGGGGACACCTAGATGGATGCATCTATGGAAATAAATCATGATTTAGAGGTGATTTGAAGGGATTACCTATAGAGAGCCAATCTCCAAGAAAAAGCCCAAAATTGTGAAGTCTCCTTCCACAAGCAAAGTCCAAATGAGCTTCTCTCCTTGCAAGCTAGCCTCCTTCAACCTCTATTCCAGATTTTAATCCAAATGCAAAAGATTGGGATCAATTTGGTGGAGGAATGGGAAGATTTGATGGAAGGGAGAAGAAATTAGGGTTTCCTACAAGGGGGTGTTCTAAAGAGGCAAGTGGTCATGAAGAGGGATTATATAGGCTAAAATTAGGTCATTAGTGGGCTATTGTGGCTGTCCAAATGAAGAGCTAGGGTTAGGGTTTTACATGAATGGACTTTGGGCCAAGATCATTAGCTAACTAGCTCAACTCCTTAGCCATAAGTCCAAATGAAAACTCTCCTAATCCTTCCATGAAACTTAGCCACACTCAAGTCAACTAAGACCAACTTAAGTTAGATTAGGGTTCCACACCATTCTACCATACTATCGAAGTCACCAAAGTTAAAGTCAACTCTAGGTTAGTCTCTCAAGTCATAATTAGCAAAAGTCAAAATAACAACCATCTATCAAATAATTAACAAATAATTCCAAGAAAGCAAAATGACCAAAATACCTCTCGGCCAAAAATGATAATTAACATCCTAATCACATGGTTAGGCACTAGGTCAAGCAGTCTCAAAGGTTACACTAGCAAACACCAAAATCACAAGTCGATGATTTAAATAGTTTTAAAAAGAATTAAAAATTATCAAAAATTATAACATGATTTAAATCTCATTATTAAAAGGCTAAAATTATAAAAGTTCAAAATTATCCCCACTTAAAAAAATGGGTGCTACAATTAGAGTTATTATCTGTTTATTGAGATACTCTGAGTTGTATTATTCATATATTTCCATGTGGTGTTGATAACACTTAAACCTATTTCATTTCTGGTTGTATCTCACTTTGAGTATTTCATATCTATCTTATCGTGTTTATTATCCATCTCTAGTTATTATGGTTTAGTTGTATCTAAGTTGTCCTCCGATTGGAGAGTATATCCTGTACAGGTACTATATATGTTGTTAGATGTTGTTGAGACCTATGATAGCGCTCTACCGCCGACACTACGGCGTAAGCTGGACGTACCCACGATCTCGTGCCATTTTATCGGGTGCGGATCGTGACACAATTTTAGTGGTGGCCCATGCAGGTCGAGTTCTGAGTTTGTCTCAGTTCGACAGTGGTACTCAAACTAGAGTATCGCTATAACCTGCAGTAGGATATATGAGATAGATTTTTAAGATACTCAATCACAGTTAGGAAAAAATCTTATCTAAATTCCTGCCATCTAAATTCTTGCTGATAATTGCCTTCTTTGAGATAAACTGTCCTCCTTTGATTATATCATTTTCTGCTCAGTATTGATTTTTTTGTTTGATCTGTTTTCAGGATGGTGGAGACTAGATCGCATCGCTCCGTCCCAGCAGATACTGAGAGGTCGGCCACCTTTCGTCTGGTTCAACCATACGCTGGGACTGCAGCACCTCTCGTTCCTGCTCATGTGGGAGCATCTGCAGCCTTTGGGGGTGCTCCTCCATCTGTTCGGAGGCCTACCCCGGTGATCCCAGAAGTTCTTCAACCACCACCACCTCCGGCACCAGTTGACGCAGCACAGCTTTTTGTGCTCTTCTGCGAGATGATGGAGGTACATCACCGTCAGTCCGTAGACATGAGGCAGGGCATCGACAATGCCCATCAGGTACTGACGATGGCGATAGTGGAGAGAGTAGCTAGCTGCTCAGCCACAGGAAGGCCGAGGGAATTCAAGGTTACAGAGGGCATTCTGTATGCCGACGACTGGATAGAGCATATCGAGGAGATATTCAGGTGGCACAGATCCCGACTGGGATACAGATAGAGGCCACAGGCAGCCAGATATTTGATCTTGTACGAACTTGGTACCACATCGATCCCAGAGTTGGTGTTCAGGGACAGACTTGGGAGGCCTTTAAGAAGCTTTTCAAAGAAAAGTTCTTTCCAGATGTAGCACTTGGCGCTTTGGAGACTCATTTTGAGAACCTAGTTTAGGGGAACCAGACGGTCGAGTAGTATGCTGGTGAGTTCTGCCGTCTGGGCAGATTTGTGGAGGGACTGAGCGAGGTAGCAAAGACGAGGAGCTTCTGGAAGGGCTTGATCAAGGAGGTCAAGTCACTGACCAAGAGTGACCGCGATGCTACCTTCGAAATGATCTTGGAAGGAGCTATGGCAGCAGAGGACGACCTGGAGCTGAAGATGAAGAGAGGTTGTGATACCTACAGAGCTGGTAGCAGTGCAGGCCCGGCCAAGAGGTCCCACTTCCACCAGCAGCAGCAGAGGCCCTTTTAGATCTAGCAACATCAGGGCCAGGGTCGTGCGCCTTTCCAGCAAGCGCCTCGGCAGCAGAGACAGGGTCAGTAGCAAGCACCGAGGCAGGCACAGCCGGTCATCAGTTACACATTCTGCAAGAAGTCAGGGCACGGGTGGAATGACTGCAGGAAGAGATTAGGCAAGTGCCTACTGTGTGGATCGACAGAGCATCGGATGAGAGATTGTCCCGTAGCTGCTATTTGTATATCTCCAGAAGGGGGAGCTAGAGCTCCGATAGGCCAACAGAAGGGACCTCTATTGCAGACCCAGCAGCAGAGGTTTGCGCAGCATCAGAAGCAGGCTATAGGAGGCTAGCAAGGGCGATCTTTTGCCATGGTAGCTGAGGAGTCCGAGCCAGTGGGCGATCTGATTGCAGGTTCCATTCTTCTTGATTCCAATCCTGCATTTGCTTTGATTGATTCTGGTGCTTTCTATAGTTGTGTGTCTGTATCATTTGCTATTAGACACCATCTTACTTCTGAACCTTTGCCTAGGACTTGCAAGATCACGACCAGGGTTAGTATCATCCTAGTCAGTAATGTTTACAAGGATCGGAAGTTATTTTGGGAGGCCGAGAACTGGATGTGTGTTTGTTCGTAATGCCAATACTGAGTTACGATATTGTACTCGAGATGGACTGATTGAGTAGACACCATGCCAGAATTGATTGTCGTAGAGGCTGAGTTCTTTTCAGATAGCCAGGAGGGCCAGAGTTCGAGTTCGTCAGAGGATAGATGGAGCAGAACAGCGGAGTCTTCTGTGGAGCTTTACTAGAGGAGCAGAGTGTGCCACATCCATTAATAGCTAAGTTCATGGATGTATTTTTAAAAGAGTTACCGGAATTGCCTCCGGACGGAGATGTGGAATTCTCTATAGATTTGGTGCTAGGTGCAGAGCCGATATCTCAGCACGTCTATAGAGTGAACAACAGCGAGCAGGTGGAATTGAAGAAACAAGTGGATGAGTTGTCAGACAAGGGCTTCATCAGATCGAGTTCTTCACCGTGGGGTGCACCAGTGCTCTTTGTGCCGAAGAAGGATGGGTCGGTACGGATGTGGATCGACCACAGGGCTCTTAACAACCTCACGATTAAGAACAAGTACCCGCTGTCGAGAATTGATGATCTGTTTGATCAGTTGAACGGAGCGAGGGTATTTTCTAAGATTGCTCTGAGGTCAGGCTACCATCAGGTGAAGGTCAAGAAGGAGGATATTCCGAAGACAACTTTTCGGATGCGCTACGGCCAGTTTGAGTTATTGGTGATGTCGTTTGGGTTAACCAACGCCCCGGCGGTATTCATGAATTTGATGAACAAGGTGTTCAGTATTTGGACAAGTTTGTGGTAGTGTTCATTGATGACATCTTGGTGTATTCGAACACCCCAGAGGAGCAGGAGGAGCACTTGAGATTAGTTCTGAGACTCTCAGGAAGGAGAAGTTGTATGGCAAGCTTTTGAAGTGTGAGTTATTCCTTGATCGGACACAAAGTTTGTTTGGTCAGGGAGTGTCAGGTCGCCTTCGATGAGTTGAAAAAGAGGTTAACGACAGCTTCAGTTTTGACGTTGCCATCAGGGACAGATGGCTTTACTATCTATAGTGACGGCTCAGGGGAGGGTCTGGATTGTGTCTTACAGCAGCATGGGAAGGTGATTGCCTATACTTCCAGGTAGTTACGTCCGCATAAGAAGAACTACCCTACCCACGACTTGGAGTTGGCAGTGGTTATCTTCGCTCTTAAGTTGTTGAAATACTATCTATACGGAGAGCGAGTGGAGATCTTCACGGACCACAAAAGCTTTAAGTATGTATTTACCTAAAAAGAGCTGAACATGAGGTAGATGAGATGGTTCACTACAAAAATACAGGGTTTTAGTGACGAATTTTTTCGTCCCTGATAGCGACCGAACAACAACGGACAGCTGACGAATTACCGTCAATTTATAACAAAAAAATTGATCATTTCTTATTGTAACAAATTGTCGAAAAGATGTCGCTAGGCCATCAGAAAATTAGCGACAAAAAAAAGGGCGTCACTAAGCCGTTGTCAGTATTTGGCGGGGAACACGCTGGAAAGTAGCGCCAAATTTAGGGACAACCTAGCAACGGAAATGTTTTCCGTCGCTAAATGTAAGCCATCGCAAAGTTGTTGCTAAGTTGTCGACAATTTGACTAGACCTTCGCGTTTAGCTTAGGCGACTTATTGGCGACGAATTTGTCGTCGCTATTCGGCGACGACTTAGCGATGCCATTTTTCGCTGCCGGTCCGTCGCTAAATTCTTTTTTCTAACTTAAATGATTCGAGCCGATCTGGATTTTTCATTTTTCCCCAAACTTTCTCCTCTCTTCCTCTCTCTTGCCGTCCACCCTCCCTCCTCCACCGAGCCCTCCGACGAGGCCCCGTCCGCCGTCCGCCCCCGCCGTCCGATGCCTCGATGCGCCTCCTGTCGTCAGAACCCCGCCGTCTGACCCCGCCGTCTGATGCGCCCCCTCGATCTCTCTCAGGTACTCTCTTGCTCTTCTTGTCTTTATATACATTAGGGTTTATATAGTCGGGGTCGGGTTCTTGGTTGGGGTCGGGTTGGTGTGCTTTAATTGGGTTAGGGTTAAGGTTAGGGTTAGGGTCGGTTCGGTATCGGAATCGGTATATCGGACTATTCCTATGAGTATCGGTATCGGGATCGGTATATCGGGATCGGTATATCGGACTATTCCTATGAGTATCGGTATCTGAATCGATATATCGAACTATTCCTATGAGTATCGGTATCGGAATTGGTATCAGACTATTTCTATGAGTATAGGTATCGGAATCGGTATATCGGACTATTCCTATGAGTATTGGTATCAAACTATTCCTATAAGTAACGGTATCGGTATCGAACTTTTCCTATAAGTATCGGGATCAGACTTCTCCTATGAGTATTGGGGGTCGTGCCGCACCGGGCAAGACGACGATGACAAGTTCTGACGACAGGGGTGTCGTGCCGCACTGGATTGGTATTTTATAGCTAAAAGGTTTAAAGTATCGGTATCGGAATCGGGATATCGGACTATTCCTATGAGTATCGGTATCGGACTATTCTTAATTGCAATTCTGTTTACTTCGTCTTACGATACATATTTTCACATCCAATCTGCGATGGATCGTTACTTCGTTGATCGTACATTGATGTACAAACGGCAACACGAGAGCAGAATTGGTGTGAGTGACGATTTCAAGGCAGGCATGGAAGTGTTTCTTAAGTATGCCATGAGCAAAGCTCAGTACCTAGACGGTAACAAATCAAGTGTCCATGTGGTAGTTGTCGTAATAGACGTTACGAAGAAGTAGTGACTGTGAGAGATCATTTGACCCGTAAGGATTTCGTACGTGATTATGACATGTGGTCATCGCAAGGTGAACTATATGCGGAAAGACATGCTGTGTTTGTTGCGGACAATGCTACTTCTGCTTTTGATGAGGATGCTGTAATGGATTTTGCCATCGAAGACGACGTATGCTCTGTTGATTATGGAGAACTGCAGAATCTTGTATGAGAGATAGTGTACGATGTGACATGGCCTAATTTTGATCCGGAGGATCCTAATCCCGAGGTGAAGGAGTTCTTTGATATGTTTCAGGATACAGATACTCCTCTATATCCTGGTTGTGAGACTTATTTGTATTGTCAGTAACAATGTGGTTGTTGAACATAAGTCTGATTTTAACTTGCCGCAAGTTTGCTATGATCGGATCAAACAACTAATCAAGAAGGTATTACCGAAGGAATCGAAAGAGCTTCCAAAAAATTTCTACAAGTCAAAGATGATGGTCCAACAACTGGGACTAGGGTACGAAAAGATAGATTGTTGTCGCAAGGAATGCATGTTATACTACAAGGAGAACGACATAGAAAGATGCAGTTTTTGTAATGCGGATCGTTACAAGCCAGTTCGGGGAAAAGGAAAGTCAACTAGAAAATGACGTCCTTACAAGTATATGCATTACTTGTCGATCACGAAGCGCTTGCAGAGGATGTATATGTCTCTGAATACAGCATAACACATGATGTGGCATAGCGAGGAACGCACAAAGGATGATGGAGAATTGTCACATCCTTCGGATGGGGAGGCGTGGAAGTATTTTGATTTATCTCATCCAGATTTTGCCGCAGAGCCTAGAAATATACGTTTGACGCTGTGTTCTGATGGCTTCGCCCCTTTCGAGCAGTCGGGACCTCAATACTCCTGCTGGTCGGTCATTCTTACCCCTTACAATCTGCCACCATGGATGTGTATGAAGACTCCTTATATGTTCTTGACAGCTATCATACCCGGTCCCAAAAATTCGACGAAGTACATCGATATATATTTACAGCCGTTGGTGGATGAGCTGAAACAGCTGTGGGAGATCGGCATCATGACCTATGATATTTCTAGGAAACAGAACTTTCAGATTAGATCTTCACTGATGTGGACAATCAATAATTTTCCAGCATACGGTATACTGTCAGGATGGAGTACGCATGACACTATGTCTTGTCCGATATGCATAGAAAACAGTAAGGCGTTTCGTCGTAAGTATGGAGGAAAAACTTATTTCTTCGACTTTTACCGTCAATTTCTGCGCGCGACTCACCCTTAGAGAAAGAACAAGGACGTGTTCAGAGCTGAAAAGCAAGAATTTTCTCAACCGCCTGCCAGATTGTCGGGATACGATATTTGGGAAGATGTAAAGGATTTGTCCACCGTAATGGAAGATCCAATATCGAACAATCATGTCGAGGGGTTCGGACAGCCATAACTGGACCAACCAGAGTATCTTCTGGGACTTGCCTTATTGGAAAGGTAATCTTATAAGACATAATCTTGATGTCATGTATATCGAAAAGAATGTGTTTGGTAATGTCTTCAATACCATTATGGATATTAAAAGAAAGACGAAAGACAATCCAAAAGCAAGACAAGACACAGCCGAGATATGCAAGCGTCTCATCTAAACTTGATACAAAGGGGAGCTGGTGGATAACTAACTAAGCCGATAGCGCATACACATTGAGCAAGGAAGATAGATTATAATCTGTAAGTGGATATCTAGTTTAAGATTTTTCGACGGCTATGTGTCAAATTTGTCTAGATACGTTGATCTCAATGAACGCAAGCTAACGGAATGAAGAGTCACGACTGCCACGTTTATGAAAAAATTACCGCCCATTGCTTTGAGAGAGTTGTTGCCTTCTGCTGTATGGGTTCCATTGGCCGAGCTATTGTCACGATCCGCTCCCGAATAATCGGATACGAGTCGGACACGCCCAGCCTTCGTCGATGGACACGACGAAGTAAGCTGTACAATTCTAAGGAAAACTCCAAGATACAAGAAATATAAACCATCACAGCTGCTATACACGTTCCCAGAATTACCACAATCCCAAGTTATTTATACAATATCATCCGGAGACAAATCCGATAACATGAAAAAAATTATACAATCCTGAAATCCTCAATACAATACAATACATGATAAAATCATCTAAAATAAATCTAAGAAAAGACCTAACTATAACTCTGAAATTCTAAGTCTATCCTGAGGCAAACTCTATCCTGGCTTCGGGCTCTGGCCCATGAAGGAGATACAACATCATCAAGAAGACCTGCAACGTATCCTATCCGAAAAAGAGCAAAGTACAACCCCGACAAGAATCTCTAAATAATGTAAACTGAAATACATGAAAAGAATCGCAATATGAACTATGGTACAAGACAGGAATATGAAACGGTAGCACAGGAATAACAATGAAACTATAGTACCAGATCCAGAAACAATGAAATACTATCAGTGTAACATGCATTTGAAATAACTATCAGAGTATGTGACCGGCTGGGTAAACAATGAACAGTGAACAATGGTACGGCTTAGAGTCCCACGTGCACGATGTGAGACCTAAGCTATTAGTCAATGCCTAGCTAAAATAGGATTGGTCACATATCTGTAGTATTTCTCCACCCTAATGTACAAGTAAGGAACAATGAACTATTTACAATGAACGATGAACGGTGAACAATGAACAATGAACAGTCGTGTGTACAACGTGTCAATATGAGAACATGAAGCAAGACAGAAATACAGAGTAAAGAGATCGAATCGGTGTACTTGCCTTGCTCTTCAAACCAATGAGTCTCAATGTCCACCAAGAATTTTTGTACAAGTTGGTTAGATTTTAAACAATGACTTGTAGCTAAAACTAGCTAATAAGCTACTAGCTAACATATAAATATGTATATAATTAGCTAACCTACCTTCAATATTATATATATATATATATATATATATATATATATATATATATATAATATATATATATATATATCCTAGCTTAAATAAAATAATTACTAGGAAAATAGTTTGAGTCTATACAACAAAATATGCCATATAGTCTAACTTTTACAAAATAATATTTAATTAGATATGTATATGCTTACTAGTAAACATTTACTCATTAATAGTCTAACTATACCTTTAAAGATTAGTGAGAAGTAGCATTCCAATATTTACTTAGTAAATAGGATCCTAACTAACCATTTAGTAAAATATTGGTTATAGGTAAATAATTCATTTGGAAATACTTAATAGAGTACTACTTAAAATATGAACTTAATCATGCACACTAAATTGTTAAAGAAGATTGACCGCAATAATATCAGCCCCAACTCAAATAACTCATTCCAAGCCCAAGCCTAAAAAAAATCTCTATTAGCTTCCTTCCTGGCCCAGCTTAACAGGCCCGACACACCCATTCATTCAAAAAACTAGCAAGCTTGGCTAAAATAGGCTTGGCCCAAATCATCTCATTCCTGACTTAAAATACTCCAACAGCTAGTAACATAACTATGATGGACCCAGGTCTAAAGCTTATCACAACTCCAGTAATCAGTTATGAACCTAAATTCCCCAAGGGTCAAAACATTCAAACTCATCAAATTTTCCCTCCTGATCGAACATATGTCAAGTTTCAAGAACATTCATTCAGAAAACTTGTCCCAACATAATAATCGATCACATAACCAAATCAAGCCCATAAACACTCAACTGCTAACGAATTCTAAGCAATGGCTACATTACATAAGACAATCAATACCTCTCTGTGTCAACTTGACACAGACACAAACGCATATCCAAACTGGTTGTTCCCTGCTAACCGAACAGAGCACCCTTCTAACATCAACTAATTTCAGCAGAAAGGATTAAGAACTGTACCTGAGCCTCCGCAATGGTTCGACACAGGAGTGCAGTGTCCGATGATGGTGTCCCCGAGTCCATGGCTCACCGATACGTCCTCCTAAGCATTTTATCGAACACATAGCGTGCATGAAAAAGAATAGTGATTATGAGTTTAATTCGAATGGGATTGACTCTAAAATTTGAGAGAAAACACAAGATCAGATCTAGAGCTCACCAACACAACTATCAGTGAAATCCAGGAATTTTAGACAATTGAATCGATCAAAAGACTGTCGATGCTCGATCAAAAAGAACACAGATAAGAAAAATATTGCAATCCTTCGAACAAGGAGAAGTTCACAATCAGGACTTACCAAAACGAGAAGGATAACCACTCGATCCTTGCGGTCGATCTTACGTGTCCGATTCGATCAACTACAACTCGACACAGTATAGATACAAATTAAATTATGGAGAAGAGCGGTTGCTCTTCAAACCGATCATAACTTCAATTTGTAGAATTAGGATCAAAATACTCACCAAGAATGGATCCTAAGCCATGAAGCAACTTCGTCCTCTTCGAAGAACATAGTAACCATGGTCGATCAACGCTCAACTTGCCTTCAACACTACGTCTTCTTCACAGAGTCGTGCTCCTGAGCTCGATCGCCATGGCCATGCTCGCGAGGAAGAACAGAGAAGGAAAATTAGGAGATCAGTTGGGAATTTGCCGGGTTTTGCCGCTCTCGAGTCTGGATGAAGAGGGAGGGGACTGGGTCCTATTTATAGGCTACGACGAGCGGCCAGTGGTTGCTATGATCCAACGGCTAGGACGAATCTGGGTTGTTGAGAATCAATGATGGAGATGAGAGAGTTAGTTAGACAGTTGGAGGAAGTTTCTGGAGCTGTCTCGACGTCGTTGTCGTCGTCTCGGCAGTTGCTGTGGAGGGAAAAATTTTAGGCGGATGAACGAAGGAAATGGAAATTTTGAATTATATAACGGTTGATATCGGGTCGGTTATTGACTATTGGGTTATGGGTTAGACCCCGCCCCAAATGTGTTAAGAGGCCGGCTGGGCTGGGCTGAATTAAAGGGATGGCTGAAGCTCATGTGGGTTCATTAGTTAGTTGTCGGATTTTTTTTAAAGAAATACAATAAAGTGGTATTAGTATCAGAATTAATTATTGATTTAATCAATAATTTAAGTAATGCTTAGAAAATCAATAACAAATATTAATTATTGGAATATGCTCTTAACAAGGGTTTTAGAATCATTAATGATAAGAAAATGAATTAAAGAATCTTAAATAATGATATAAATTCATATGAAAAATAATCAATTGATTAATTGGACCCATGGCAAGGCCCAAAAATAGAATGGTCACAGGAAAAAGAAACTTCAATATATAATAGAAAATTAATTAACATCATTAATAGTAATATTATATACATGCCCATAGAAGAGAACTATATTCTAATAATCTCAGAAAAGTGGGGTCACAAATCTATCCCCCTTATGAAAATTTTGTCCTCGAAATTTTAGATGGCACGATTAGGTATGATCAAAATAATCAAGTACAAAATTTTAAAGTTGGCAAAATGTTAAAGTGGTTCAAAAATAAAATCAATGGATAATAGTCTCCATAGTACCCGACAATCTTCATATCTGAAACCACTTTCCTTACGGTTCCTGCCTCGCCAGTATGCATCTGGCTGCAGTGAACTTTCGGTTCCATGGTCCTGATAATAACAGACTACCGTGATATTTTGTCGACTTTATCCGATATGGAATAAATTTAGGACTTAGCTTCGATCGATAATATCTGAGAACCCGAGAATACCCGCAATTACTTTGACTTAGAGCCCCTGTCTCGCCAGTGTACAGCTAGCTACAGTGGACTCACAGTCTCCATAATCCAGGTCATAGTAGGTTGTCAAATATTCTTTTCAACTTTATCTAGAAGTTTCAAGGAAAAATTACGAAAGTTCTAAATAGTATCTGTTCTTTAGAAACAACTTTTTATTGGATATCAAGAGACAATCAAAAGCCGACAATAGCTACTAGGAACTATGAAACAACAGTAAGATAGAGATGAGACTTAGGAATAAGTCTCGAAATAGAGAAACAACAAGTAAATGTAAAAGAACATCAAAGAAAATCAAAGAAGATAGTGATCCACGAGTGCCTCCGGTCGTCAGTACTCGTCCGGAATCGGGATAGTCTCCACTTCCTCGGCCGTCATCAGGTAGACTCGCCCCTCTGTCTGATCTCCCTGCAGCTTTCTGGACATAAAGAGGTAAGTCCTCTTGCTGGGGTCCCGATGCTCCTCGTGCTCGTCCCTCAGCGGCTTCTGGACAATCTCTGACCTGGTGAGCAGGTGATCCACAGAACAAGCAAAGCCTCAGTCTCTTGCGGCATTCATCGTAATGATGTCCTGGGCGGTGACAGTAGTTGCAAGTGACTGCCAACTGCTGTCTCTGTGGTGGATCTGTATGAACTCTGGCTGTACGGTGCTGAACTGCTGCCTGCTGAACTGGCCTCGTCTGAGTCTGCATCTGCACCCTCTTCGCCGGTGCTTGATAGCTGCTACTGCCGATGTCCCTATCCCTCTTGGGCCTCGGGTCCATCTCTTTCTCAACTGTCTGAGCGATCTTGAGGATGCTCGAATAAGTCGTGGCCTGGCTGATCGCCACTGCGTGCCACAGCTCTCTGGTGAGGCCCTTCTTGAACCTCCAAGCCCTCTCCTCTGACGTGCCGACTAGGTTCTCTGCGAACCTGCTGAGTCGGGTGAACTCTAATGTGTACTCCGCCACTGTCATGGTCCCCTGTTGCAGCGCCTCGAATTGCATCCGAAGCTCATCCCGCTCCACATCGGGAAAAAAACTTCTCCTTAAATAGAGTTTTGAAATCTGTCCAAGAAACCTGGGGCTCAGCTAACTGGGGGTCCTCCCGGTACCAAGCTCTGGCAAGATCGAACAGCCGCATACTCGCCACCTCCACCTTCAAGTCATCCGGGATCTGTGCCATCTTCAAGGTCCTCTCCGTATTCTCCAGCTATTCGTCTGCATAGACGATCCCCTCGTTGCCCCAAAAGTCCATCGGGCAGAGATTCTGGTATTCCTTGGCCGTCCCTGGTCTCGGTGCTCGTGGTGCTGGAGGTGCTACTGGTGTCGGTGCTGCCGTCTCTTGAGTCCTGAGTGTGTCGACGACGGTCGCTCTGAATTGTGCTGCTTGGTGATTCTGGGCCTCCATAAACTGCTGGAACATCGCCATCACCTGGGCGTCGTCAAACATCATCGTCGAGGGCAGCGGTAGAAAAATAGGAGACGGTGGCGGAAGCTGATCTGCCGGAACGTCTGGTGTGGGCTGATCTGAACTTGTAGTGTCCCGTCCCACGAAGTCAATCGGAGGAATCGAAACGTCGACGGCGTTCGGACTTGGCCTTACAACGGTGACTCGAAGACATCGCTCAGGTGGGGGAGTTTCGGTGAACTTGCCTCATCTTAGCCTTCACTTAATAATTCGTGTATTTTCAACTTGCACAAGTAGGCTAATATAAAAGTTACGAACGCACATAGCTAAGGGAATAATCCTGACCTGTCGGAATGTCTTAGAACATAGAAAATGGTCCCACGGTCTGCATAGAAGTCGGCTCAGCGTGCTTTCAAATGACACTCGATCCTTCATCCCGTGGCTTGGGAGAAGGAAACTTGGTATTCGACACAAACGATGAGTTAGCCTAAGTGAATAGGCGTCGCCCGCGTAAATGCTCTATAAAGCATGCACGTTTCTACTGCGCAAGGCTTGGCATAGCCTTGGCTCGTCCCTCGGATTAAGTTGTAGGCTTGAGTAAGTTAGGAAAAGATATGCCGATCGACCTAAGTCATTCCAAGTGCCATCCCGCTCTTTCTGCGGTTGTCAAGTTAAATAGTTCCACGATCTTAAGGGCCGTCATATAACGTATGACTTGGGTGATAGCGTCGCGTAGGACAGAAGTCAGTTAAAGGCATGAGCCACGGTTGGCACGATGTAAAGTTAGCCATGGTCCATGGCACTTAAGGAACACGTTTTGTTCAAGTTAAGTTGGAAGGCTACGTAGTAGTCGTTCCCTCGAGTTCAAAGAAGTTCGAGATGGTCCCTCGGTTGGGAGCCTCGTATTCCTATCCACGTTAAGGTTTTTCGAGGCAGTCCCTCGGTTGGGAGTCTCGTGTTCCTATCCACGTTAAGGTGTTTCGAGGCGGGTCCCTCGGTTGGGAGTCTCGCGTTCCTATCCACGTTAAGAAATTTGAGGCATTCCCTCGGTTGGAAGTCTCGCGACCCCGATGCACGTAATGCAAAGGGTGGTTCAGAGCACGAATTGCTATGTATAGTTCCAGTCTTACCAACAAATTAGGCCATGCATTTACGTGAGTCTAGATATCTCGTAGGTGCGTGGTCATTGGACACCTTGTCGACAAGGATTTCTGCCTAGACTGGTTATACGCCGGGGCACCGGGCCCAGTCGTCCTAGGAGGTAGACGTTATAGCAGCGCATGCTTTTATTGTGTGGGTAGTCGAGGGCTTTCAACGGGGCTCGCTACCTGCGCTGAAGGACCCGTCGCCTACCCGAGCTATGTCCGCGATGGCTTGTCATGCCAGTGGCCTTTCATATAGATAATTGGCATGCTAAACGGCAAATCCGCATGCACGGTATCGGTCATAACAAAGGAAGTGTAAGCACGGTATGCAATGAATGGTGAAATGTGTGCTCGGTTGCACCCAAAGTATTATAAAGCCTATGATTCGGCTATACGTAAAGACACGTGCTTCAGTACGAGATACGGCATCGTACTTGAGTTCTCAATACCGGTTACACAAGTTAGGTTATACGTTTCGAGTTAAGTTTGGAAGGGCCGTAGGGCAAGTTGGTTGAGTTATGTTAAGTTGCCGGGCACGGCCTCGAGATGTGAGGCACGGCCGCGTTGTCACAACACGAGTGTAGGCAAGACTAAGCGAGGAGGCACTGCCTCGACGATACTAAAGCACGAATCGAGTTCATGGCACGATCGAGTCGTTACATCCCAGTGTATGGCACGAAATGGCAAGCACGAGGCGATAAGTTGATGTTATTGGAACGAGAAAGGTCTAGAGGCAAAGTATGGGTACGTTATTAGTGCAAGGCATGGAGATGGTCTAAAGACACTAAATAGGCCGAGCGTCGGTCCTAAAATCGATCCTAAGGCAAGATTAGAAAGGCAATCGTAAAGGGGCTTGTATTGCACAAAGTAAAATAAGCGTGTCAGTTTTGTATGGGTGGGCGAGGAGCTCACTCCACCAGTACAGTTGAGTACTGACACCCACACAGTTTATATATGCAGGCACAGATAGAAGCTCGTGGCGCGGAGCTCGCTTGGATGCGTCGAGGCACGGAGTTCCTTGGCGATTCGAAGCGGGCGGCCGTATGGATCGAAGACTTATACGGGACATAATATATGGACATCGTCTTCCAAAGCTTCCGCTGGATTCAAGTATTGTAATCGAGAGAATGAGAGAGAGCAGAGTGACTTGTAAAGTGAGAAGAGTGAGCTTGAGTGATTGTAATCTTGGCCTTGTGCCCCCAATGTAATCGTTGTTTCAATATCAATAAAGATCATCTTTTGGGAAACTTGTGTTTCGTTCTAAATTTTCGTGGCGTGTTCAATGTCTCTGCTCGGAACTTCTGTGCGACGACCCCGTCGCCGCCGCTGTAATCGGCCGTTATGGAACTCGCCTTGCACGAGCGCAATCTAGGCTCGTGCGGCATCACGCCTTAGCGAGGACGATCGCTCCTACGGGAGCGGGGCGTGACATAATGGTATCAGAGCACGGCTTTACGTCCTTGGACTACCGATTGAATTCTTTAACTCCGTTGTTTTCCGCGAACTATGAAACGTTGCTTCCGCATATCGATATCGTTGGTGCGCTCTCTCTCGAATGTCCCTCGACATGTCCATACAATAAGTCTAATATTTTTGAAAGCTCGTACAAGTGTTCAATCGAACGTATCGATAGACAATGGCCTTTGGGCCGAATGGTGCCGACCTTGAGTTGATAGAAGACACGTGCTAAAGTTAGCGAGTCGCGTGCGTGCCTAACGAGTCCTACGTCGACATTAGCAGATGAGCGTGAAAACTCAAATATAGTCCATATGGGATGGTTATGCGACACAACTTAGTCCGCGTGTCGTGCACCAAGACTTTATGGTACAAGCGAGTTGCGAGCGATATTGAGTACCGCTCGGTCGGGAACAAAACTACACTTAGAGTAACTATCGATAGAGTGCTATCGAGCGACAATAACGTCTATGCGATGATGAGCGTGCTTGAAATTCGAGGAATGGTTCGAATGGGATTCAAAGAAGTCGATTTTGATTCGAATGATAGTTTGGAGGATTTGTAGAATGGCTCGAACCCGATTGGTGTATGGACGTTATAGAAATTGTCCGAGCGAAGCTAAAGGAATTACAGATAGTACGAGTATATCGACAAGCGACGATATCGTAAAGCCTTAGAAGGAGTAGCGCTTAGTTGGTCATGATTCGAGAGTCGCAAACGAGATACCGTTCGGACGATTTGTAAAGGATAGTACGAGTTACGAAATGGTTGAATGGAAATTCTAAACGATAAAATAAATGGATGACTTGATTGAAGAAATTGATACGGATAGTGTACGAAAAGTTAGCACGACAGGAAGATAGCGTGCATGAAAGGTTTGATTGTGAAGTTACGCAAACGACTCTGAGGATTAAAATCGATGTTGCTCGATGGTTTGAGTTAGCAAGGAATGATGCGAATTGAGGAAATACGTAGTCGATGACTTAAGATAGACGGATAAACAATACGTGATTTCGGATTTGAACAAATTGATCTTGTGAACGATTCGAGGAGATTATCCAGTCGGACGAAAGCATCATTCGTACGACTCGAAATTTATTGTAAAGGAAGATCGTCAGGTTACGCATATCATCGATGGTATTGAGGCGTATCAAATATCGATATGCGATAACTCGGGGGCACTCTAATTCGAGGAATGATGATCGTACAAGTGTTATTATTCGGTTGGATGCAATACTTAGGATTTTGATTGAAATGAATGAATGTTGGATGAAAGTGATCGTGTCTTGATGGTTACGCGGATAACCACAGGTCGACGATCTTGTCTTGTACGAGCGCAACTCTAGCCTCGCACATGCGTTGCATCGAATTTGGGGCGATCGTTCCGTGTGAGCGCTGACATGGTGATTCATGTCGCGGGAATGATCGGACTCGAAAAAATCAGGATGCGGCAACTTCGATTGTCCCGACTTGTCGGTTTGATGCGAAGGAGTACTCGAGGATGTTAGGACTTGCGATTGATAATCGAATAAAACTTGAGGATTGTGTAGGTCTAATTCGCGCATCGAGAATGATTCAGTCTAGACCCAAAACAAGAGTTACGCCCCGATGATAATGATTATTCTGCGGGAGCGTTGCATGGTGATTCGTACCCACCGTGGATAATCGGACTTGCGTGAGATCGGAGCGTGGCATACTGTTAAGTCAGACGACCTTGTGATCGATTACGTTAATTGGAATAGATGAATTCGGAGACATGAAATATGAATTATGGTTTAGAGATGAATTGTGTTATAGCGTGCTTGATTTGAGAATGAATGATAGGCGAATTAATGTCGAACGTGTTCGAAGAGATAAACTATGCGAAACGGCTTGATGAACAAACAATAGTGATATGACGTAAAATTGGTCGAAATATGAGTTATCGTAGGATGGCCTTACTGAACGACACAGACCCCGAGCGACGATTATTGGGATGTGCGTAGGAAATCGATGCTCGATGTTTAGAAATCGGAGTGATACGAGCTTGGGTAGAAAATCCCGTACCATCGATTTGGTTTGACCTTAGGATGGGGTCAGTGTTGATATCGTTGTTTGGGAACTATGATTCCAGTGCTGTCGAAAAGACATAGCCTAGCGGTTAGGCAGACGTCCCAGTACGGAACGATAGGAATTGAGGAGGCACCACTCATGAGGCTCGGTTGACATGCACGTATATCAGGGACGCCCGAATATGTGCACGATCCGACTCGAGTGGTGATGGCGGATTCTCTATCACGAGGCTTAGCTGACATTCATGTATTTTGGGGACGCCTAGAATATGTGCACGATCCAACTAAGTGATACGTTGAATCAAGTGAGACTTGAGGAACGAGAAAGTGTCGAAGATTTTGAAATCGTAAGTTTCGAAGAAATGTTGACGGTAACGCGATCATTGATTTGAGACGAGTTCGAATATTGGTTGATCGGTTGGTGTGCCTTACGACTAAGTTAGCGATAAGCACGAGCGTGGCTCGGAATTGAAGAAACGCGTAGGCGGAGTGTGTACGAGTAAGTCTTGGCCATAGAAATAGTAGGATGGGTTGCCTTCTGGAAAGTCTCGAAGACGAGACTTATTCTGAGTGGTGTATGTTGTAGTGCCCCGTCCCGCGAAGTCAATCGGAGGAATCGAAACGCCGACGGCGTTCGGACTTGGCCTTACAACGGCGACTCGAAGACATCGCTCAGGTGGGGGAGTTTCGGTGAACTTGCCTCATCTTAGCCTTCACTTAATAATTCGTGTGTTTTCAACTTGCACAAGTAGGCTAATATAAAAGCTACGAACGCACATAGCTAAGGGAATAATCCCGACCCATCGGAATGTCTTAGAACATAGAAAATGGTCCCACGGTCTGCATAGAAGTCGGCTCAGCGTGCTTTCAAATGACACTCGGTCCTTCATCCCGTGGCTTGGGAGAAGGAAACTTGGTATTCGACACAAAGGATGAGTTAGCCTAAGTGAATAGGCGTCGCCCGCATAAATGCTCTATAAAGCATGCCCGTTTCCACTGCGCAAGGCTTGGCATAGCCTTGGCTCGTCCCTCGGGTTAAGTTGTAGGCTTGAGTAAGTTAGGCAAAGATATGCCGATCGACCTAAGTCATTCCAAGTGCCATCCCGCTCTTTCTGCGGTTGTCAAGTTAAATAGTTCCATGATCTTAAGGGCCATCATATAACGTATGACTTGGGTGATAGCGTCGCGTAGGACAAAAGTCAGCTAAAGACACGAGCCACGGTTGGCACGATGTAAAGTTAGCCACGGTCCATGGCACTTAAGGAACACGTTTTGTTCAAGTTAAGTTGGAAGGCTACGTAGTAGTCGTTCCCTCGAGTTCAAAGAAGTTCGAGACGGTCCCTCGGTTGGGAGCCTCGCATTCCTATCCACGTTAAGGTGTTTCGAGGCGGTCCCTCGGTTGGGAGTCTCGTGTTCCTATCCACGTTAAGGTGTTTCGAGGCGGTCCCTCGGTTGGGAGTCTCGCGTTCCTATCCACGTTAAGAAGTTTGAGGCGCTCCCTCGGTTGGGAGTCTCGCGGCCCCGATGCACGTAATGCAAAGGGTGGTTCAGAGCACGAATTGCTAAGTATAGTTCCAGTCTTACCAACAAATTAGGCCATGCATTTACGTGAGTCTAGATGTCTCGTAGGTGCGTGGTCATTGGACACCTTGTCGACAAGGATTTCTGCCTAGACTGGTTATACGCCGGGGCACCGGGCCCAGTCGTCCTAGGAGGTAGACGTTATAGCAGCGCATGCTTTTATTGCGTGGGTAGTCGGGGCCTTTCAACGGGGCTCGCTACCTGCGCTGAAGGACCTGCCGCCTACCCGAGCTATGTCCGCGATGGCTTGTCATGCCAGTGGCCTTTCATATAGATAATTGGCGTGCTAATCGGCGAATCCGCATGCACGGTATCGGTCATAACAAAGGAAGTGTAAGCACGGTATACGTTGAACGGTGAAATGTGTGCTCGATTGCACCCAAAGTATTATAAAGCCTATGATTCGGCTATACGTAAAGACACGTGCTTCAGCACGAGATACGGCATCGTACTTGAGTTCTCAATACCGGTTACACAAGTTGGGTTATACGTTTCGAGTTAAGTTTGGAAGGGCCGTAGGGCAAGTTGGTTGAGTTATGTTAAGTTGTCGGGCACGGCCTCGAGATGTGAGGCACGGCCGCGTTGTCACAACACGAGTGTAGGCAAGACTAAGCGAGGAGGCACTGCCTCGGCGATACTAAAGCACGAATCGAGTTCATGGCACGACCGAGTCGTTACGTCCCAGTGTATGGCACGAAATGGCAAGCACGAGGCGATAAGTTGACGTTATTGGAACGAGAAAGGTCTAGAGGCAAAGTATGGGTACGTTATTAGTGCAAGGCACGGAGATGGTCTAAAGACACTAAATAGGCCGAGCGTCGGTCCTAAAATCGATCCTAAGGCAAGATTAGAAAGGCAATCGTAAAGGGGCTTGTATTGCACAAAGTAAAATAAGCGTGTCGGTTTTGTATGGGTGGGCGAGGAGCTCACTCCACCAGTACAGTTGAGTACTGACACCCACACAGTTTACATGTGCAGGCACAGGTAGAAGCTCGTGGCGCGGAGCTTGCTTGGATGCGTCAAGGAACGGAGTTCCTTGGCGATTCGAAGCGTGCGGCCTCATGGATCGAAGACTTATACGGGACATAATGTATGGACATCGCCTTCCAAAGCTTCCGCTGGATTCAAGTATTGTAATCGAGAGAATGAGAGAGAGCAGAGTGACTTATAAAGTGAGAAGAGTGAGCTTGAGTGATTGTAATCTTGGCCTTGTGCCCCCAATGTAACCGTTGTTTCAATATCAATAAAGATCATCTTTTGGGAAACTTGTGTTTCGTTCTAAATTTTTGCTGCGTGTTCAATGTCTCTGCTCGGAACTTCTGTGCGACGACCCCGTCGCCGCCGCTGTAATCGGCCATTATGGAACTTGCCGTGCACGAGCGCAATCTAGGCTCGTGCGGCATCACGCCTTAGCGAGGACGATCGCTCCTACGGGAGCGGGGCGTGACATAATAGTATCAGAGCACGGTTTTACGTCCTTGGACTACCGATTGAATTCTTTAACTCCGTTGTTTTCCGCGAACTATGAAACGTTGCTTCCGCATATCGATATCGTTGGTGCGCTCTCTCTCGAATGTCCTTCGGCATGTCCATACAATAAGTCTAATATTTTCGAAAGCTCGTACAAGTGTTCAATCGAACGTATCGATAGACAATGGCCTTTGGGCCGAACGGTGCCGACCTTGAGTTGATAGAAGACACGTGCTAAGGTTAGCGAGTCGCGTGCGTGCCTAACGAGTCCTACGTCGACATTAGCAGATGAGCGTGATAACTCGAATATAGTCCATATGGGATGGTTATGCGACACAACTTAGTCCGCGTGTCGTGCACCAAGACTTTATGGTACAAGCGAGTTGCGAGCGATATTGAGTACCGCTCGGTCGGGAACAAAACTACACTTAGAGTAACTATCGATAGAGTGCTATCGAGTGACAATAACGTCTATGCGATGATGAGCGTGCTTGAAATTCGAGGAATGGTTCGAACGGGATTCAAAGAAGTCGATTTTGATTCGAATGATAGTTTGGAGGATTTGTAGAATGGCTCGAACCCGATTGGTGTATGGACGTTATAGAAATTGTCCGAGCGAAGCTAAAGGAATTACAGATAGTGCGAGTATGTCGACAAGCGACGATATCGCAAAGCCTTAGAAGGAGTAGCGCTTAGTTAGTCATGATTCGAGAGTCACAAACGAGATACCGTTCGGACGATTTATAAAGGATAGTACGAGTTACGAAATGGTTGAATGGAAATTCTAAACGATAAAATAAATGGATGACTTGATTGAAGAAATTGATACGGATAGTATACGAAAAGTTAGCACGACAGAAAGATAGCGTGCATGAAAGGTTTGATTGTGAAGTTACGCAAACGACTCTGATAATTAAAATCGATGTTGCTCGATGGTTTGAGTTAGCAAGGAATGATGCGAATTGAGGAAATACGTAGTCGATGACTTAAGATAGATGGATAAACGATACGTGATTTCGGATTTGAACGAATTGATCTTGTGAACGATTCGAGGAGATTATCCAGTCGGACGAAAGCATCATTCGTACGACTTGAAATTTGTTGCAAAGGAAGATCGTCAGGTTACGCATATCATCGATGGTATTGAGGCGTATCAAAGATCGATATGCGATAACTCGGGGGCAATCTAATTCGAGGAATGACGATCGTGCAAGTGTTATTATTTGGTTGGATGCAATACTTAGGATTTTGATTGAAACGAATGAATATTGGATGAAAGTGATCGTGTCTTGATGGTTATGCGGATAACCACAGCGTCGACGATCTTGTCTTGTGCGAGCGCAACTCTAGCCTCGCACATGCGTTGCATCGGATTTGGGGCGATCGTTCCGTGTGAGTGTTGACATGGTGATTCATGTCGCAGGAATGATCGGACTCGGAAAAATCAGGATATGGCAACTTCGATTGTCCCGACTTGTCGGTTTGATGCGAAAGAGTACTCGAGGATGTTAGGACTTGCGATTGATAATCGAATAAAACTTGAGGATTGTGTAGGTCTAATTTGCGCATCGATAATGATTCAGTCTAGACCCAAAACAAGAGTTACGCCCCGATGAGAATGATTATTCTGCGGGAGCATTGCATGGTGATTCGTGCCTACCGTAGATAATCGGACTCGCGTGAGATCGGAGCGTGGCATACTGTTAAGTCAGACGACCTTGTGATCGATTACGTGAATTGGAATAGATGAATTCGGAGACATGAAATATGAATTACGGTTTATAGATAAATTGTGTCATAGCGTGTTTGATTTGAGAATGAATGATAGGCGAATTAATGTCGAACGTGTTCGAAGAGATAAACTATACGAAACGGCTTGATGAACAAACAATAGTGATATAACGTGAAATTGGTCGAAACGTGAGTTATCGTAGGATGGCCTTACTGAACGACACAGACCCCGTGCGACGATTATTGGGATGTGCGTAGGAAATCGATGCTCGATGTTTAGAAATTGGAGTGATGCGAGCTTGGGTAGAAAATCCCGTACCATCGATTTGGTTTGACCTTAGGATGGGGTCAGTGTTGATATCGTTATTTGGGAACTATGATTCCAGTGCTGACGAAAAGACATAGCCTAGCGGTTAGGCAGACGTCCCAGTGCGGAATGATAGGAATTGAGGAGGCACCACTCATGAGGCTCGGTTGACATGCACGTATATCAGGGACGCCCGAATATGTGTACGATCCGACTCGAGTGGTGATGGCGGATTCTCTATCACGAGGCTTGGCTGACATGCATGTATTTTGGGGACGCCTAGAATATGTGCACGATCCAACTAAGTGATACGTTGAATCAAGTGAGACTTGAGGAACGAGAAAGTGTCGAGGATTTTGAGATCGTAAGTTTCGAAAAAATGTTGACGGTAACGCGATCATTGATTTGAGACGTATTCGAATGTTGGTTGATCGGTTGGTGTGCCTTACGACTAAGTTAGCGATAAGTACGAGCGTGGCTCGGAATCGAAGAAACGCGTAGGCGGAGTGTGTACGAGTAAGTCTTGGCCATAGAAATAGTAGGATAGGTTGCCTTCAGGAAAGTCTCGAGGACGAGACTTGTTCTGAGTGGTGTATGTTGTAGTGCCCCGTCCCGTAAAGTCAATCGGAGGAATCGAAATGCCGACGGCGTTCGGACTTGGCCTTACAACGGCGACTCGAAGACATCGCTCAGGTGGGGGAGTTTTGGTAAACTTGGCCTTACAACGGCGTTACGTTCCAGTGTATGGCACAAAATGGCAAGCACGAGGCGATAAGTTGACGTTATTGGAACGAGAAAGGTCTAAAGGCAAAGTATGGGTACGTTATTAGTGCAAGGCACGGAGATGGTCTAAAGACACTAAATAGGCCGAGCGTCGGTCCTAAAATCGATCCTAAGGCAAGATTAGAAAGACAATCGTAAAGGGGTTTGTATTGCACAAAGTAAAATAAGCGTGTCGGTTTTGTATGGGTGGGCAAAGATCTCACTTTACCAGTACAGTTGAGTACTGACACCCATACAGTTTACATGTACAGGCACAGGTAGAAGCTCGTGGCACGGAGCTCGCTTGGATGCGTCGAGGCACGGAGTTCCTTGGCGATTCGAAGCGTGCGGCCGCATGGATCGAATACTTATACGGGACATAATGTATGGACATCGCCTTCCAAAGCTTTTGCTGGATTCAAGTATTGTAATCGAGAGAATGAGAGAGAGCAGAGTGACTTGTAAAGTGAGAAGAGTAAGCTTGAGTGATTGTAATCTTGGCCTTGTGCCCCCAATGTAACCGTTGTTTCAATATCAATAAAGATCATCTTTTGGGAAACTTGTGTTTCGTTCTAAATTTTTGCTGCATGTTCAATGTCTCTGCTCGGGACTTCTGTACGACGACCCCGTCGCCGCCGCTGTAATCGGCTATTATGGAACCCGCCTTGCACGAGCGCAATCTAGGCTCGTGCGGCATCACGCCTTAGCGAGGACGATCGCTCTTACGGGAGCGGGGCATGACAGAACTGCCTGCAACTCCGAGCTGATCCGCGGTCTTCTTCGTAGTGACCATCCTGAAATAGAAAAAAAAACTCGTTGTTTGCTAAGTCCTAAAAAAATAGTCAACCTCCTAGAATATATTGAGTATAATCAATCTCTATATTCAATAACTATAACCATTTCCCACGAATCCTATGCTGTGATGAGTTTTCCTTAGTCTAACAGGTTCCCCAATAGTACTTTATAGCCTAAGTGCCATTAGGACTAACCTGCATGGGCCACCACTAAAAATATGTCACGATCCGCTCCCGAATAATCGGACACGAGTCGGACACGCCCAGCCTTCGTCGATGGACACGACGAAGTAAGCTGTACAATTCTAAGGAAAACTCCAAGATACAAGAAATATAAACCATCACAGCTGCTATACACGTTCCCAGAATAACCACAATCCACAAGTTATTTATACAATATCATCCGGAGACAAATCCGGTAACATGAATAAAAATTATACAATCCTGAAATCCTCAATACAATACAATACATGATAAAATCCTCTAAAACAAATCTAAGAAAAGACCTAACTATAACTCTGAAATTCTAAGTCTATCCTGAGGCACAACTCTATCCTGGCTTCGGGCTCTGGCCTATGAAGGAGATACAACATCATCAAAAAAACCTGCAACGTATCCTGTCAGGAAAAGAGTAAAGTACAACCCCGACAAGAAGCTCTAAACAATGTAAACTGAAATACATGAAAAGAATCGCAATATGAACTATGGTACAAGACAGGAATATGAAACGGTAGCACAGGAATAACAATGAAACTATAGTACCAGATCCAGAAACAATGAACTATACTATCAGTGTAACATGTATTTGAAATAACTATCAGAGTATGTGACCGGCTGGGTAAACAATGAACAGTGAACAATGGTACGGCTTAGAGTCCCACGTGCACGATGTGAGACCTAAGCTATTAGTCAATACCTAGCTAAAATAGGATTGGTCACATATTTGTAGTATTTCCCCACCCCAATGTACAAGTAAAGAACAATAAACTATGAACAATGAACGGTGAACAATGAACAATGAACAGTCGTATGTACAACGTGTCAATATGAGAACATGAAGCAAGACAGAAATACAGAGTAAAGAGATTGAATCGGTGTACTTGCCTTGCTCTTCAAACTAATGAGTCTCAATATCCACCTAGAATTTTTGTACAAGTTGGTTAGATTTTAAACAATGACTTGTAGCTAAAACTAGCTAATAAGCTACTAGCTAACATATATAAATATGTATATATATTAGCTAACCTACCTTCAAAATATATATATATATATATATATATATATATATATATATATATCCTAGCTTAAATAAAATAATTACTAGGAAAATAGTTTGAGTCTATACAACAAAATATGCCATATAGTCTAACTTTTACAAAATAATATTTAATTAGATATGTATATGCTTACTAGTAAACATTTACTCATTAATAGTCTAACTATACCTTTAAAGATTAGTGAGAAGTAGCATTTCAATATTTACTTAGTAAATAGGATCCTAACTAACCATTTAGTAAAATATTGGTTATAGGTAAATAATTCATTTGGAAATACTTAATAGAGCACTACTTAAAATATGAACTTAATCATGCACACTAAATTGTTAAAGAAGATTGACCGCAATAATATCAGCCCCAACTCAAATAACTCATTCCAAGCCCAAGCCCAAAAAAAATCTCTATTAGCTTCTCTTCCTGGCCCAGCTTAACAGGCCCGACCCACCCATTCATTCAAAGAACTAGCAAGCTTGGCTAAAATTGGCTTGGCCCAAATCATCTCATTCCTGACTTAAAATACTCCAACAGCTAGTAACATAACTATGATGGACCCAGGTCTAAAGCTTATCACAACTCCAGTAATCAGTTATGAACCTAAATTCCCCAAGGGTCAAAACATTCAAACTCATCATAAATTTTTCCTCCTGATCGAACATATGTCAAGCTTCAGGAACATTCATTCAGAAAACTTGTCCCAACATAATAATAATCGATCACAGAACCAAATCAAGCCCATAAACACTCAACTGCTAACGAATTCTAAGCAATGGCTACATTACATAAGACAATCAATACCTCTCTGTGTCAACTTAACACAGACACAAATGCATGTCTAAACTGGTTGTTCCCTGCCAACCGAACAGAGCACCCTTCTAACATCAACTAATTTCAGCAGAAAGGATTAAGAACTGTACCTGAGCCTCCGCAATGGTTCGACACAGGAGTGCAGTGTCCGATGATGGTGTCCCCGAGTCCACGGCTTGCCGATACGTCCTCCTGAGCATTTTATCGAACACATAGCGTGCATGAAAAAGAATAGTGATTATGAGTTTAATTCGAATGGGATTGACTCCAAAATTTGAGAGAAAACACAAGATCAGATCTAGAGCTCACCAACACAACTATCAGTGAAATCCAGGAATTTTAGACAATTGAATCGATCAAAAGACTGTCGATGCTCGAGCAAAAAGAACACATATCAGAAAAATATTGCAATCCTTCGAACAAGGAGAAGTTCACAATCAGGACTTACCAAAACGAGAAGGATGACCACTCGATCCTTGCGGTCGATCTTACGTGTCCGATTCGATCAACTACAACTCGATACAGTATAGATACAAATTAAATTATGGAGAAGCGCGGTTGCTCTTCAAACCAATCATAACTTCAATTTGTAGAATTAGGATCAAAATACTCACCAAGAATGGATCCTAAGCTACGAAGCAACTTCGTCCTCTTCAAAGAACAGAGTAACCATGGTCGATCAATGCTCAACTTGCCTTCAGCACTTCGTCTTCTTCACAGATTCGTGCTCCTGGGCTCGATCGCCATGGCCATGCTCGCGAGAAAGAACAGAGAAGGAAAATTGGGAGATCAGTTGGGAATTTTCCAGGGTTTTGCCGCTCTCGAGTCTGGATGAAGAGGGAGGGGATTGGGTCTTATTTATAGGTTACGACGAGCGGCCAGTGGTTGCTATGATCCAACGGCTAGGACGAATCTGGGTTGTTGAGAATCAATGATGGAGATGAGAGAGTTAGTTAGACAGTTGGGGGAAGTTTCTGGAGCTGTTTCGACGTCGTCATCATCTCGGCAGTTGCTGTGGAGGGAAAATTTTTGGGCGGATGAACGAAGGAAATGGAAATTTTGAGTTATATAACGGTTGATATCGGGTCGGTTATTGACTATTGGGTTATGGGTTAGACCCGCGCCCCAAATGGGTTAAGAGGCCGGCTGGGCTGGACTGAATTAAAGGGATGGCTGAAGCTCATGTGGGTTCATTAGTTAGTTGTAGAATTTTTTTTTTAAAAATACAATAAAGTGGTATTAGTATCAGAATCAATTATTGATTTAATCAATAATTTAAGTAATGCTTAGAAAATCAATAACACATATTAATTATTGGAATATACTCTTAATAAGGGTTTTAAAATCATTAATGATAAGAAAATGAATTAAAGAATCTTAAATAATGATATAAATTCATATGAAAAATATTCAATGGATTAATTGGACCCATGGCAAGGCCCAAAAATGGAATGGTCACAGGAAAAAGAAACTTCAATATATAATATAAAATTAATTAACATCATTAATAGTAATATTTATATACATGCCCATAGAAGAGAACTATATTATAATAATCTCAGAAAAGTGGGGTTACATCTATCAACATTCTTCAGGGATATTTGTTCAACTAAGCTGACGGTGCAACATATGGTTGAACTTGAGGAGAAGATTGTCTTAACAATTTGTAAGTTGGAGAAAGTATTTCCACCGGGCTTCTTCGATAGTATGGAGCATCTATCGATTCATCTAGCATACGAAGTCCGTGTCAGTGCATCTGTTCATTATCGATGCATGTACCAATTTGAAAGGTAAACAAACATCGATATAAATTAAGTAAATTTTACAATTCATTGTTAATTCAAGATAATTTGTCTCTCTAGGTACCTACACCATCTAAAGAAAAATGTTGGCAACAAGGCTCATATAGAGGCTTCGATATGCGAAGCATATTTTATCGAGGAGGTATCAAACTTCTGCTCCATTTATTTCAATACTTATGTCTAGAAAAATCGAAATAGACCTAAAAAGAATGATGAAGACGTTGAGGATGGAGGCATATTCAATGTCAGGGGCAAGCCTATTGGGGCTAGTAACAAACGGTGGTTGGGTGACGATGAGTTTGATGCAGCTCACCGATATGTCTTGTTAAATTGTGACATACAAGAAGTGAGAGATTTTATCACGATTCGCACCCAGTGTAAGGACACGAGAAGTGGGTACGTCCAGCCTATGCCGCAGTGTCGGCAGTAGAACGTTGTCCTAGGTCCAACATCTAACACAATCTAGAATATGCTCCGAATGGAGAACAACATAATAAGTAATCTCAATCACAAACTAAGATGGAAAAGATAAGATAATCTCAACACAGAGTCACAATATTAATAATAATTTTCGGTGTAAACCACACCATAAATAATATCTCAATACAATCACAATGTCTCAATTTCTAGATAATGATATAAGTCTAATCTAAACTAATGGCAAGTCTTCAGCAACTACTGGATCCTGCTGAGGGTCCAGGGCACCTGTGTCAATTAGGCCTGCTCCATAGTAAGTATCGCAGCAATCCTCATCATCTGTAATATTTTCAACATGTCCAGTCAAGACAGGAACGAATACATCTCTCTCACACAGATCATATATGAAAGGAAATATGAAACAAGCTATAGAATAATATACATGAACTGTTGTAAGAAAATAGTAGAGAGACTGTAAAAAGAAGAATATGATATAGTGGAAATAGATATACATGATATAGATAAGAAAACTGAACTAACTACGTGATTTAGAGCACATGTTTGGTTATGTAAACAGGCTTAGGTTATACATGACTTAAATCTAGTTTGGAGTTGTACATGAAAATGGTATAGATCACATAACCAAATAAATACTCTCTCTTCCTCAATCAGTACACAAGGATCTGTCCAGGTTATGTTATTGCACATGAAAGAAGTGTGTCACATGGATAGCTAGTCCACATGAACACTGGTTTATACATGAAGGCTCACATGATCATGAGTGTACATGAATGTCACATGAGTATACATGAATAAATATGAATACAAAGAGTAGACGACGCACATAATAAAGTACATGAGCACAATATACCCGATGTATTCGAGGGGATAACATCGCATGAAGAGATCCATATAGTACTAATCCGTGATAACATCGTGACAGCAACAAGTAAACTAGTCTATAACAAGTAAATATGTCCAAGCAAGAATGAAACGGTCAGAGAATGTACTCGCCTGGCAATCCAAGCTGCTGATGAGGAAGTGTAACTGAACAGGAGTGATGTAATCCTATTTAAAACAACCACCAGTCAAAACAAGGTCTAAAATATCATAAGGAATGCATACAATGCAATTCTACATGATTCTAGGTCCTTCTAGGTCAAAGTCAACTATGGTCAAACCTGGTCAACTATAAGTCAACTAGTCCGTTTACTAATTTTTAGGTCAAGCACAAGTTTTCAAGTCATTCCAGGTTCATTTGAGTCGATCTGGATCAAGTTTGACCCAAAGTTGACTTTTGTCAACTTGGTCAACTTGTCGGTCGACTCGGCCGTTCTAGGCTCATTGGGTCAATCCTAAACTGACTCAATACTCCCTAAGTCACATTCACAAGCAAACAATTACATATATATATATTCATTCTTTCTAGGTAATGCATCTATCTATCTATCTATATATATATATATATATATATATATATATATATATATATATATATATATATATATATATATATATCATTCACAAGCAAACAATTATATATATATATATATATATATATATATATATATTCATTCTTTCTAGGTAATGCATCTATCTATCTATCTATATATATATATATTTTTTTTTTCTATCTATCTATTTATCTATCTATCTATATATATATATATATATATATATATATATATATATATATACACATACACATATACTTAAGCTCGTGAAGAAGAGGGTGTGTGTGTGTGTCGATAAAGGGCTGCTACTGGGGTCCAAACTGAGACAACTTGGTTATATATACAACTATATGAATATACCATATATATACATATACACACAAGCCTATTTAAAAGGAAACTTTATATATATATAGACATATCCTAATATATACACATATATGTATTGGGAAGAAAGAATGCTGGATTTACGAAGGGGAATTGGAAACTCAGATCTGAGAACAAAATATATATATATATATATATATATATATATATATATATATATATATATATATATATATATATATATTTATATTTATATACATTTATATATCCCCTTTTTTAATATATATATATATATACTTATACATAAGGCAAAAAGGGGATATGTATACATATATGATAGAAATATTTGAAAGTAAAATTAGGGACTAAAACCCACAAGACCAGAATCTTAGCAACTTCATATTAACTCAGAAAATATGAATTAAATCTCAGAAATTTGAAATATAACAAAACAACTCAAATATATATATAAGTCGAAATCCGAAATCCAACTCAATGCCCAAAACGCAATATACACAACTAGAACTCACGAAACTAGGCAAACTCGAAGGTGCCTATGTGTGTGACATGCTCGGGTACTCACGGGGTCGAACCCGTATCCGTATCATGTCTATGGAGTGCGTATCAGAAAACCGGACACACGAGTTGTGCACATGCGTTTCGCCCGATTGAACGTCGCACACACAACGAAAAGCCTCGTGCTCGTGTACATAGCTAGGTAGGGTCCCGGGCTAGGTCTAGGATATACTGACACGACACCACGTCGCATCTACGCGACACAGCGACACGCGAACCGCCGTGCGGCCTGTACGCGTGCGTACGTGCCCATGGGTGCGTGTCGGGCCTCGTGGCTCGTGATTCGAGCCACGTCGCGACTCGAGATCGAGTCCCTAGGTAGTCTAGGTATAGGGCTTCTTGCTCGTGCTCCTGGAATGGGTCCTCGATGCGTCGTGTTCGCGTACGAAGGCCGTGTCAGCGGCACCTTTCAGCCGCGTGCACAGTGCGGGCTGAATAGTGCATGCGAGATTTCTCAGCGCACGCTTCACAAACCGACGTTAAATTTTACGAGCATATGGACAGAGGTTGCCCCCACGTGCTCATAAAATTTCACGTGAAACGGAGTCCTGTGCATCGAGTTATGACGCTCGGACAGCAGGGCATGCACGGGCCTCGTGCACGCGTGTCCGTGTCCGATTCGGACACTGAAATCGTGTTAATTTCAGATCTGTCTTCACAAAAGTTGTTACAAATAATATTAGCAAGGAATTCATGAAAATAGAATCGAAAAATAATACTTTTCAGTTCTAAGTGGCATTTCGTCGAACACGTGTTCCATAGGACCGACACGTGTCCAATACGGCTATTAAACGAAATCACAAACCTACCAAACTTCATGCACAGGTCTGGGGTACCTATATGGATGCTAAAAAGCAAAAATTTTAGAAGGAACAATGGTAGAACGAGGTTTACCTATTGAGAGTTGGAATCTCAATGAAAGTGAATCCTCGAGCGCTTTGACGACTAGTTTCTCCCGAGCAAACGTCTCCAAATCCTTGCTAGTAATGCTCCTGCAAGTTCTTCTCCTCCCCACGGTCGCAACCAATTCATTTGGCGCAAATCTGATGCCGGATGAGAAAGTTAGGGTTTGGAGAAAAGGAGAAACTAGGGTTTGATCTAGTGGAGGCTATGTGATTTCTACACAATGAGAGGGGGGGCTGCTGCTATGGTCGGCCACTAGGGTTAGGGTTAGGATCATGGTTTGCTCATGGGCCAAACACCCTCTATAGTTAAGTTAAAAGCCCAATGACAAAAAGGATTAAAGGCTTTAAAAAATGACTTAAAAATCATTAAATAATTCTAAAAAATAGGTAATAATTCTAAATTAAATCTAAAAAGCCAATAATAAATCTAATTACATTATTAGGCTTCTAATCAAGGTTGACTACTACCAAAACACCAATCAAAGCCACATATCAATCAATTTAATTAATAATTTAAATAAATTCAAAATAATGTACAATGACTAAAATATCCCTAATTAGAAGAAGTGAGTGTGACAGATTTGGAGAAGTAAGTGACTAAATTTACACTCGTTATAATCTCAAATTTGGTAAATGAAATATACTGACTCATTTTTATTCTCTCTATCAGTGCATTTAGAGATGAAGTCAAAATGAGGACACCCGATATTACTAACGAGGGACTTCAAAGAGAGGTTGACTGTAACTTTTCGTCATGGTTTCGCAAATACGTAAGTAACTAAGATAATATGTTATGCGGCTACCATTAAAATATATGCAGCTAAAACATTTAAATTCTCAATATGTGTTTATAGGTTTTATTGCCTGAAACAACCCTTACAAATGAGCGCCTTCGTTATTTGGCATTGGGATCGATTAAGCAAGCAAAGACTTGGCCAGGCTATATCGTTAACAGCTTCAAGTTTAAGGCAACTCAGAATGCTATAAATGCCGAATTTCTCAATGACGACTTCAGTAATGATATAAATCTAATCTAAACTAATGGCAAGTCTTCAGCAACTACTGGATCCTGCTGAGGGTCCAGGTCACCTGTGTCAATTAGGCCTGCTCCATAGTAAGTATCGCAGCAATCATCATCATCTGTAATATTTTCAACAGGTCCTGTCAGGACAGGAACGAATACATATCTCTCACACAGATTATAACATGAAAGGAAATATGAAATAAGCTATAGAATAATATACATAAACTGTTATAAGGAAATAGTAGAGAGACTGTAAAAAGAAGAACATGATATAGTGGAAATAGATATACATGATATAGATAAGAAAACTGAACTAACTATATGATTTAGAGCACATGTTTGGTTATGTAAACAGGCTTAGGTTATACATGACTTAAATCTAGTTTAGAGTTGTACATGAAAATGGTGTAGACCACATAACCAAATAAATACTCCCCCTGCCCCAATCAGTACACAAGGATCTGTCCAGGTTATGTTATTGTACATGAAAGTAGTGTGTCACATGGATAGCTAGTCCACATGAACACTGGGTTATACATGAAGGCTTACATGATCATGAGTGTACATGAATGTCACATGAGTATACATGAATAAATACGAATACAAATAGTAGACGATGCATATGATAAAGTACATGAGCACAATATACCCGATGTATCTGAGAAGATAATATCGCATAAAGAGATCCATATAGTACAAATCCGTGATAACATCGTGACAGCAACAAGTAAACTAGTCTATAAAAGTAAATATGTCCAAACAAGAATGAAACGGTCAGAGAATGTACTCGTCTGGCAATTCAAGCTGCTGATGAGGAAGTATAACTGAACTGGAGTGATGTAATCCTATCTAAAACAACTACAAGTCACAACAAGGTCTAAAATATCATAAGAAATGCCTACAATACAATTCTACATGATTCTAGGTCCTTCTAGGTCAAAGTCAACCATTGGTCAACTCTGGTCAAACCTGGTCAACTCTGGTCAAACCTGGTCAACTATAAGTCAACTAGTCCGTTTACTAATTTTTTGGTCAAGCACAAGTTTTCAAGTCATTCCAAGTTCGTTTGAGTCGATTTGGATCAAGTTTGACCCAAAGTTGACTTTTGTCAACTTGTTGGTCGACTCGGCCATTCTAGTCTCATTGGATCAATCCTAAACTGACTAAATACTCCCTAGGTCAAGTCGAGAGATTTTTCAAATCTACTAGAGGGGTTAGACAAGGCGACCCTCTATCATCCACTGTCTTCATCATCGCGGCTGATGCACTGACCAGGAACCTTAACAACATGACCATCACTCCGAATTTCCAGCACTATCACATATCCAGTGGATGTCCTATCATTACCCATCTGGCCTTTGCCGACGATTTACTTATTTTCTCGTCCGGGGACGAAGGAGTGGTGGCGGTGGTCCACAACACCCTACAGAGGTACTCAACTTGCTCCGGCCAGAAGATCAACCCGTTCAAGCGCGTCATATATGCCCACCACAATATCAAACGAGAGCACGCAATCCGGCTCTCCAACTTAACCTCCTTCTCTGTTGATCACCCTCCGTTCAACTATCTCGGGTGCCCGCTGGTGTACGGTAAATCTAACGTGGCTACCTTCGAGAAATTGATCACAAGGATCAGGAATAAACTTGGTGGGTGGCTGTAGTGCCCCGCTCCTCGCGGTCCACTATGTAATACCTACGGCTTGCTGACTCAGTCTTGGGGAAACCTTTGTCGGTATCGATTGATCACGGATTAAATGCAATGAACCATTCCAATTGATGGATTGGCTTCTATTGAAATAAATCCAAGAGTTTTGTTGGATGTTTTCTTTCGCTGCTTGGTTTTGATGAATGCGTTTTCGTGTTGGTTTTCGATGATTGGTTTTCATTGTTCGCTTTCATCGCATTTCGCATTCATTCCGAATCTTGAGAGAAAGAGACCGAAGTATGCTAATCAACTGTTGGTGCCAATGTAGGACGCATGAATTGTTCGTGAACGGCGCGTGAAGTCCCTCCTTCTCTCAACTAAGATTCATCTTAGTGAGTTGTTCTAACCAGGCTTGTATTTATTTGTACGCCCTAATAAAAATGATCTTTAGTCCACTCTGCTGCCTTGTTCCTACGATCAACGATACCAATAACAAAAGATAAAGAGAAGATAATGAATTGAATCATATGCTGGATTATATGTTGCCACTTCAACTGTTGCCTATGAATATGCTTTAAATGTTTAGATGTGTACAGACGAACTTGTATACATTGCCACAGTAAGAGAATTGTCCCAAAGCTAGGGGCTACAAGCTCTGTCATAAACCAAAGCAAAGCATAAGTACATGTGTTGCCTAACAGTCGCCTTATAGAGTATGCATAGGTCCTGGACAACTTGTATACAAGGAAACTAGATCTCTCGAGCGGGTCTGGGGGCACCTGGAATCGCTCGGCCTGGGGGAGATTGTCTAGACATTTCGGGGTACAAGAAACCTCAAGTGTTGAATCAATGTCCAAATAGCGACGAGCTGAACCCATGTGTCACAGCGGCTAATCACGAGAAACAACCCATGGACCAACATATAGTTAGTTGCATTTATGAAATCAGAGTGCATTGCAACCTAACAAGAGATGCGGTGTTAAACAGTATATCTTTATATCAAATGCAAATTGTGCTAACCTGTTTTGTGCAGGGATGAATGTCGGCAAGGGTAAGTTGCTTATGAATTATTCTACTGTCATTGTTTCTTATAAATTGCTAAAAAGAACCTAGACAAGTAGAAAGAGCACTAGTAAATATGTAGCTTCACATGTTGAATTAGTGCAGATATTTGTGAGTTTCGGCGAAGAGTCGCTCGCCAGTACATGATGTGTGCTGACCCGCGTTGTGGGCATCTTTTTCAGAAAGCAAATGAGACAGGAGGATTTCAAAGAGGCACTTAAGCTCGTCTAGCCCAGTAGAGCTGTGGACTGCCTCGAAGCTTCATTTTCATTCCAGTCAAGTTTCAAGTTTTCATTTCCTTTGAAGGTGTCTTTCAATTCCAGCTTGTAATAAAGGGATATCATGTATGGGAATTGTGACTATTTTAAAAAAAAGTTTCAAAGAGAATCATGTAGCCAATATAAGACAAAATCTGAGTTCACAAAGCTTTGTACTTGTATTCCTATCAAGTTTATGAATAAAAGAAGTATTTCCATTTCAAATCTCTGTGTCCAATATTTGGTTTTTTGCAACGAATGGGTGCGTGCGTATGTTTTTGCTTGACTAGTTGTTTTGTGCAGGTACATGGCCTTGTGCAAGCGTAACTTAGGCTTGCACGGCTTCACGCCTTAGCGAGGACGATCGATCCCGCAGGGATCCAGGCAAGACGGACGACCCTAGCGAGATCGGGGCGTGACAGTGGCATAATGCCACTCTATCCCCAGGCGGCAAGATGATTCTCATCAAACATGTGCTCACCTCCATCCTCATACACACCCTGGCCGCTTGTTCTCCGCCTTTGAAGGTTCTTTCATCGATAGAGCAGATCTTTTGCAATTTCTTCTGGGGACATAGCAACGGCCAAGACAAGCATCACTAGGCTAGCTGGGACTCTATGGCTCACCCTACTGAGGAAGGGGGTCTGGGATTCACCAAGCTCACTCACATCGTTAAAGCGTTCTCGTTGAAATTATGGTAGAATCTTCGCACGAGCGAGAATCTATGGACCAGGTTTATGAAGACCAGGTATTTCAAGCACATCCATCCATCGATGGCCAAATCCAACAGCAGATCCTCTGCAGCTTGGCGTCGCATCCTTAGTGGGTGAGACCTTGCCGAGCCTGCGATAAGACTCCAATTGGGCGCCGGCGCGTCGGATCCATTCCTGGAGTGATGGACTGGGGATAGCTTGATTCTGAATCTCATAGAGACCCCGAGAAACATCAGGATCAGAGGCTTATGGAACCCCATTACTGAAGACTGGAACTGGAACAAGATCCGCGAATGGGCCGGTTCCGATACGGCAGAGAGCATTCGATCGAGCGGATTAAGAATCGGTAGCGATGCCGATGCACTGAAGTGGACCCTCGAAGCCTCGGGAGCATTCTCGGTAAGGTCAGCGAGAATCGCTGTCCAAGGAATGGGGCGGCCGCAGCATTTTATTAAGCACTATTAGTACTCCTACATCCCCAAGAAGTGGTCCTTCCTCATGTGGAGAGTCATTAGAAAGAAACTGCCTACCGATGATATCCTCAACACCCTTGGGATTAGCTTAGCATCAGCCTGCAATTGTTGTCCTGACCGTCAAATGGAGACTATCGACCACATCTTCTGTCTTGGGAGCCTGCCGGGCAGTATCTGGAGGACCCTTAACCAGCACTTCAGTATAGAGCCAGGGGGTGGTCGCTTCCACGATCTTGCGGTCTCATGGGGAATAGCCTCCCATGGCCACCAGATCGTCGCAGCGGCCGCTACCTGGGCGATTTGGAAAAATTGCAACAAGGCGAGATACGAAGGTCACCAGTACTCTGCCGACCAGCTCACTCGGGAAGTCTTCCACCAATGCCGTAAGCGGATCGCACTGTGCTCCCACAGTTCGAGAACATTTTGGGATGCGCTCCACCCCTGACCCTGGGCTATCGTGTTTTCTTCCTTTTTTTCTCTCCTTTTGATGGTATACTTGTATAGGCGGCGTTTTGCCTTGTATATGTTTCAGGCTTCGACAATTTGAGCCTTGATTAATTAAAAGGGGGGTTTATTAAAAAAATAAAAAATAAAATAAAATTATATATATATATATATATATATATATATATATATATATATATAAAATATATATATATATATATATATGCACTTATACATAAGGCAACAAAAAAAACTTATACATAAGGCAAAAGGGGATATATATATATATATACATATATGATAGAAATATTTGAAAGTAAAATTAGGGACTAAAACCCACAAGTCCAGAATCTTAGTAACTTCATATTAACTCAGAAAATATGAATTAAATCTCAGAAATTTGAAATATAACAAAACAACTCAAATATATATATAAGTCGAAACCCGAAATCCAACTCAATGTCCAAAATGCAATATACACAACTAGAACTCACAAAACTAGGCAAACTTGAAGGTGTCTATGTATGTGACGTGCTCGGGTACTCATGGGATCGAACCCGTGTCCGTATCGTGTCCACGGAGTGCGTATCGAAAAACCGGACACGCGAGTTGTGCACGTGCGTTTCCCCCGATTGGACGTCGCACACACAACGAGAAGCCTCGTGCTCGTGCACATAGCTAGGTAGGGTCCCGAGATAGGTCTAGGATACACTGACATGACACCATGTCGCATATTTGCGACACAGCGACACGCGAACCCCCGTGCAGCCTGTGCGCGTGCGTACGTGCCCGTAGGCGCGTGTCGGGCCTTGTGGCTGATGATTCGAGCCACGTCATGACTCAGGATCGAGTACCTGGGTAGTCTAGGTATAGGGCTTCATGCTCGTGCTCCTGGAACGGGTCTTTGAAGCGTCGTGTTCGCGTACGAAGGTCGTGTCAGCGGCACCTTTCAGCCGCGTGCACAGTGTGGGCTGAACAATACATGCAAGATTTCTCAGCGTACGCTTCACAAACCGATGTGAAATTTTACAGACATTTGGACAGAGGTTGCCCCCACGTGCTCATAAAATTTCACGTAAAACGGAGTCCTGTGCATGGAGTTATGACGCTCGGACAGTAGGGCATGCACGGGGCCGTGCACGGGCCTCGTGCACGCGTGTCCGTGTCCGATTCGGACACTAAAATCGTGTCGATTTCAGATTCGTCTTCACAAAATTTGTTAAAAATAATATTATCAAGGAATTCGTGAAAACAGAATCGAAAAATAATACTTTTTAGTTCTAAGTGACATTTTATTGAACACGTGTTCCATAGGACCGACACATGTCCGATACGGTTATCAAACGAAATCACAAACCTACCAAACTTCATGCACAGGTCTGAGGTACCTATATGGATGCTAAAATGCAGAAATTTTAGAAGGAACAATGATAGAACAAGGTTTACCTATTGAGAGTTGGATCTCAATGAAAGTGAATCCTCGAGCGCTTTGACGACCAGTTTCTCCCGAGCAAAAGTCTCCAAATCCTTTCTAGTAATGCTCCAGCAAGTTCTTCTCCTTCCCACAGTCGCAACTCAATTCGTTTGGCGTGAATCTGATGCCGGATGAAAAGTTAGGGTTTGGAGAAAAGGAGAAATTAGGGTTTGATCTAGTGGAGGCTATGTGATTTCTACACAATGAGAGGGGGGATGCTGCTATGGTCAGCCACTAGGGTTAGGGTTAGGATCATGGTTTTCTCATGGGCCAAACACCCTCTATAGTTAATTTAAAAGCCCAATGACAAAAATGCTTAAAGGCTTTAAAAAATGACTTAAAAATCATTAAATAATTCTAAAAAAATAGGTAATAATTCTAAATTAAATCTAAAAAGCCAATAATAAATCTAATTACATTATTAGGCTTCTAATCAAGGTTGACTAAGGTTATACCATCTTGGTCCTACCAAAATACCAATCAAAGCCACACATCAATCAATTTAATTAATAATTTAAATAAATTCAAAATAATGCACAATGACTAAAATATCCCTAATTAGAAGAAGTGAGTGTGACAGATTTGGAGAAGTAAGTGACTACACTTATACTCGTTATAATCTCTAATTTGGTAAAGGAAATATGCTGACTCATTTTTATTCTCTCTATCAGTGTATTTAGAGATGAAGTCAAAATGAGGACACCCGATATTACTGACGAGGGACTTCAAAGAGAGGTTGACTGTAACTTTCCGTCATGGTTTCGCAAATACGTAAGTAACTAAGATAATATGTTATGCGGCTACCATTAAAATATATGCAGCTAAAACATTTAAATTCTCAATATGTGTTTATAGGTTTTATTGCCTGAAACAATCCTTACAAATGAGAGCCTTCGTTATTTGGCATTGGGACCAATTAAGCAAGCAAAGACTTGGCCAGGCTATGTCGTTAACAGCTTCTAGTTTAAGGCAACTCAGAATGCTATAAATGCCGAATTTTTCAATGGCGACTTCAGTACAAATGATTCTCGTGTTTACATAAGAGGCAATATCTATGATGACGAGCCGGACTTTGACTATTATGGAGTACTTCGGGATATTATAGATTTACAATATCCTGCCCCATATCATATGTATATTGTGATGTTCAAATATGAGTGGTTCGATACGACACTAAATATCAGATGGAGAATCGATAAACAATTTGGATTCGTCGATATAAATCATCGTAGAAGATATAGAGGGTCCGACACGTTTGCGATTGCAAGTCAGGCTGTTCAAGTCTACTATACAAGTTATCTACGGCGTCGTAGAGATCGATTTGACTGATGGACAGTATGCAAGATTAAAGCTAAAAATATATTCAACGTTGGAGACCCAGCATACCAAGAGGACCAGGTCGAAAAGCCCCAATACTTGGGACAACAGTCGGATACCATGAATGTTGAAGATATTGTTAAGAAAAATAGAGGGGAGGAAGAGGTTGATACACAAGACTTAGCCATGAACTAGGGAAGAAAGAGGCGTACTGTCACAAGTATTGAGGCTGAAGAAGAAGAAGAAGAACTTGATGAGGATGAGGATGCGGATACAGATAAAGTCAAGGATGTGGATAAGGATGAGGACGAAGACGATGACGATGATTAGTATATAAAAATAGTAGTTCCAACTAACTTAGTGAATTTACTGCGGTCTACTTATTTTAGTTTATACTTCTACATTCTTATTTTAGTTCATGCTTTTGTCGTTCGATTCATCTACTTATTGTATGGTTTTATTTTTTCAGATGGCACTCCTAGTCATGCTTTGCGTCGCGTCCGCACTCCGCGTCCTGCTGGTAATATATTTTAGTTTAGTCTTCTATTTATTTATACTTTTATATTGTCAATTATGTTTATGTGTTATATTTACAAGTTATAGCTACTGGCGGTCGAGATCGTGGTGGGGGTGGTTGTGGTGGAGGTGGTCGTGGTCGCATTATGTCCCAGGATGCAACCCCATCTACCGAGCCCGACCCAGAGAGTACCCCGGGCACCTCCTCATCCCATCGTCGATCTACCCAGGCAGGCATCTCCGACTTGCCATAACCATCCATTGGTACGTCGATGCCTGCGACTCCAGATGTTGCCAGCCCATCATCCGCTTTGCCAGCAGATTATGCAATTACTGCACGGTGGGCCCCGGAGTATCCACGGGTTCAGTTCCATCCGATTACTGTTGAGTACATTCGCGGACCCACCCGTGGATCCTCTGACGCCACCAGAGAGACCGGCAGGGGAGTTCAGACGGGAGTTATGGCCCGCGGGTGAGCTGTAAGTAAATTTGTATTTTGTAAATTAAATTATTAAATTTGTTTCATTTATTCAAGTAAATAATCCAGTCGTTGCTTCTTTGTAGGTTTTTTCCGTGGGATGTTACCAGGGAGCTAGGGCTCATTATTAGACAAAACTTTATTGCCCCTACCTCAATTTTAGTGAGGTGCCCCCGGAGTCACGGTACATCTGGCTCGGCCAGATGAAGGTATATATATATCTTGTGATTACTTAATTATTAATTATTCTTTAATCCATTATTTTTTTAATTACTTGATATTGGAATTTGTATGTCAGTTGACGTTCTAATGGCCCCTCCATCGCGAGACGGAGATCAGCCGAGAAAAAGCTGCGGGACGCAAAGGATGACATATGTAGGGGGAAGAAGATTACTACCAAAATAAGTCATATCAGCGACGTATTTAGCGACTCCAAGATAGAACGTCGCTAATTTTTGGGGGTTTAGCGACGTTTATCTAAGACGTCGCTGTTTGTCGCTAACAACGACTAATAGCGACGTCTAGCGGCTATAATTTGTTAAATGGAAATCTGCGTCGCAAGTTCGTCGGTACACGTCACTGATATAGCTACGTGTAGCGACGCATTTTAAGCAGCATCGCCATTTATTAAATATCAGTGACGTTTAGCGACGTCCTAAAAGGACGTTGCTAAATGTTTCATATAGGCGGCGAGGGTTTCCTTTTTGATCATTCACAAATTTTCTTCCAATTTTTTGCACGCTCCTCCTTCGCGACGCTCCTCCGGCGATTTCCCTCCTTCGGCCTCCTCCTCAGCGGCGCTCCTCCGGCGATCTCCCTCCTCCGGCTTCCTCCTTCTCCTCCTCCTCCTTCCTCAGGTAGCTCCTTCTCAGGTACCCCTGTCCCCGCTTCCCAGTTTCTCCTCATCTTCTAGCTCTCTCTCTCTCGCTTCTAGTTCGTGTCCACGAGAGCGTGGACTCGCTGCGGGGGGCACGAGACTCACAGTGGACTCGCTGCGGGGGACACGAGAGCGTGGACTCGCTTCTAATCGTGTGATACCTATTTTGTTGGTTTGGACACGTCGTGTCCCACTGTGTGGATATGAGACTCACAGTGTGACACCTATATACTGATACTGGAAGTTTTTGGGCATATCAACTGTCAATTTGATGTTTTGCTTGGATTCGAATTCTAATTTAGGGTTCGAGCCCTATTTACTGATACTGGAAGTTTTTTGGGCATTTTCAGGGTTTTGAAATGATGAATAAATTGACTAATAATTATTATCGAGCCCTATAAAATTTTAGCTATGTCACGAAGGATGGATACTAAATCCTGTGAATGAGTTTTCTCCTAAGTATTCTCGACAGTTGAGTATGATTTAGCTCACTGACATTACTAAAATATGGAATGATTAGTGTAGGGTATGTTGGTCAGGTTTTGGCAGAGTTGGGATATGATAGTATGCATGTTACAATTAACAAGGAATGCTGTTGACACCAAATATTGCACGACAGGTTACTTGAGTAACCTGGAATGTTTTACCTACTGAAACAAATAGTTTGGGCAAGGGTGTTTATAGGTTTGTCATCAGATAGTATGGGATTTTGCCTGCCAAGTTCTGAACAGCAGTCCAGGCTGCCTGCTTAGTTGAAAGTCTTAACTAGACTTTCTGTTCAGTACCCTTTGACTGAATTAAGTTGACCTGAATACCATATTTTAAATCCTAAATCTAAGTCTGCCTGCTGTTCAATTCATGACAGGTTATCTTGTTAACAGTAAATGCCTTCCTTTTTAATATGTATGAAAGTCAGAGGTAGGATAAATCCAGTACAAATTAGGGACTGTCATGTTCAGGCAGTTGGTACCAGTATTTAAGACTAGTTTGATTTGTATAATTTAATGTTAAAGACAGATAGGTAGGTCCTGTATGGGAGACTGGATACCTAGATAGAAATACACCTACAGCCATTCGACTGGCGAGGTAGAATGTCAGGCATTTTGGAAAAATGGTGAGATACACCAAGTCAGACACTATCCCTACAGCCATTCGACTGGCGAGGTAGAAATCTATGTACGACATTTTCTATAAGGACTTTGCATTAATCTACGGTACGATATCATGATCAGGACATAGTCCCTGCAGCCATTCGACTGGCAAGGCAGAAACTATGTAGCCATAGATAAAGTTGACTGTCCTCCGACCCTCATCCCTCGGCAATGATGATATGACAACCTATCACTATATCTTATATAGTAGTAGATGATGTCTTAGTATTATATTATGTGAGTTCATCTTGATTCTGTTACATTCTTCAGATACTAGATACGATAAGAACATATACTACACCATATGTACAGAACATAGATGATTCATACTAATATATGCTAGAATGAATCTTGGGTTGTGTTCTAAGCCATACGTTCTCACACTTGGCAAAAAATTAAATTTTTTGTACTTTATCTGCTTTCGAAAATGTACTCAAATTACATGATGGTTCCTTTAGTTAGCTTGCTTATGTTACAATTATATTATTTGTGAATATCGATCTTACCAGATGGCACCCATGACCCGAGGAGCAGCACGTCGTTTGAGGAAAATAGTGAATGTTGAGGAATCTCTCACTCGAGCTCTATACGAAGGATGTCAGGAACCTCTCACTCGAGCTCTATACGAAGGATGTCCACTTGAGCTCCGGGGCAAAGTTTTGGCTCGGAGCAAGATTTTGTTGACGGAGCACATCCACCATGCTGTCAAAAAAAAATAGTAACGGTGAGAGACCCATCTGAGTAGGATGTATACTCTGATAATATCTCCTCCAATACTCAATCCCACTACTGATATCATTCTTGTAAAGGTGATCTCTCAGAGTATATGTCCTACTCAGATGGATCTCTCAGAGTATCCTCTCTGGTTGGGTTGTGTTCTGATCCATCAGTTCTCACACTTAAAATACATATGAATTAGAACTGTGTTTTGTATTTTCGGCGAACCTAGGGATTGGATTCTGTATTTTGTATTTTGGTTTATGTATTTTGGCTCCAGCTCTATTTGCATTAATCTACGGTACGACATGGTGATCAGGACATAGTCCCTGCAGCCATTCGACTGGCGAGGCAGAAACTATGTAGCCGTAGATAAAGTTGACTGTCCTTCGACCCTCATCCCTCGGTAATGATGATACGACAACCTATCACTATATCTTATATAGTAGTAGATGATGTTCCTAACAGCATGGTGGTCTCCTTTGTCAAAGTATCATTTGTCATTCCAGATGGTATTCTTGAGGATGTTGAACATTTCGCCTTCCTTTAACGATCGTGCTGCCTTTCTCTTCGACGTCGTCGGCCTCACTTCATCTGCCCCCTTCCATGTCCCTCTCGTTATGTCACGAACCTCTTCCTCTATGCCATCAAAATCAGAATTGTCGACTCTCTTTCGCTTCTTGGATATTGACCCAGCTTCTAATCTCTTATTTCCCTCTGGGTCCACTCTACTCCCAATCTCTTCCTCTTTTATACACGGATCTACAGAATCAAAACCATCCAAGGAAGGCAAAACTGAATCAGCATTGTCTTCCGGGTCGTCCTCATCAAGGCATAACGGGATGCTCAGCGTGCCCAGCTTCTTCAACTTCTCGCTGGCTGCAGTGTCGAAATAGGAACGGGTCCTCTTTGCTGGCCCGGAGCTCTGACTCGTACCCGTCGCCGCGCTACCGGTTTTCTCTCATCCTCTGACGTGGGTCATAAGAAAAGAAATTTCGTACCTCTTCTTCACATAAACATCATTGCCGCCTTGTACTCGAGCCTCCTCGTCTGTGACGCTATCCAACTTCTCGGTGCCTATATTGTCACTCGAATCTCTCATTCGACTCGTATCGTCCTCTTCTTTGCTGTCTTTTCGCTCCCTGTCTTGCAATCATCTGCTATCACCGCCGACTCATTCAACTCCTTCTTCGATGACTCCGAGGAGGAGGAGGAGGAGGAAGAGAATGAGGAGGAAGACTCGGAGAAGGAGTCGAATGAGTCGGCAGTGATAGCAGATGATTGCAAGACAGTGAGTGAAAAGACAGGCGAAGAAGAGGACGATACGAGTCGAAAGGGAGATTCGAGTGACAATGTAGGCACCGAGAAGTTGGATAGCGCCACAGACGAGGAGGCTCGAGTACAAGGCAGCAATGATGTTTATGTGAAGAAGAGGTACGAAATTTATTTTCTTATGACCCGCATCAGAGGAGGAGAGAAAACCAGTAGCGAGGCGACGAGTGCGAGTCAGAGCTCCGGGCCGGCAAAGAGGACCCATTCCCATTTTGACTCTGCAGCCAACGAGAAGTTGAAGAAGCTGGGCACGCTGAGCAGCCCGTTATGCCTTGTTGAAGACGATCCGGAAGACAATGCTAATCAAGCATCATCCTTCTCCTCTCCTCCACCATGGCTCTGGACCCATCTGCTCCTCCCTACTTCCCTTCTTCTTATTTGACTCTCTCAGCCACATATGATATCCACCTCAAGTGTAGAGTCGGGGGAGAAGAAGTGGGCAGGAAGAGGAGGGGGAAGCAGCACAGCTGGCGGCATGACCCGGAGGAAGTACAGATGTTTTTTTCAAATCCGTAGGAGAACTATAAGGATATATCTTTTCACAACATGTCACCTTGTCAAAGACCCTTAATGTGAATATCATGTTACCGTGGTGTCGGAAGACTAACATATCATAATTTTTTAAGCCATGTGTTTTGACATAATCCTCCCAACTCTTTCCTCCTATGTAGTAATCTTGCATTACTACATAGCAGGAAAAAGTTTGGAGGATTATGTCAAAATATACGGCTTAGAAAATTATGACATGTTAGTCTTCCGACACCGCGGTAACATGGTTGTCACATTAAGGGTCTTTGACAAGGTGATATGTTGTGAAAAGATATAAGATATATCCTTATAGTTCTCCTACGGATGTTGAAGAAAACCTCTGTACTTCCTCCGGGTCATGCCGCCGGCTGTGCTGCTTTCCCCTCCTCTTCCTGCCCACTTCTTCTCCCCCGATTCTACACTTGAGGTAGATATCATTTGTGGCTGAGAGAGTCAAATAAGAAGAAGGGAAGTAGAGAGGAGCAGATGGGTCCAGAGCCATGGTGGAGGAGAGGAGAAGGAAGATACTTGATCAGAACTTGAGGTGGAAAAGTTGTGACGTTGATAGCGTGAGAGAGGAAGAGGGTGAATGGAGGGAGGGAAGTAGTTGCATGCCTTTGGCTCACTCGAGCGGTATTTGTCCTTCGACCCTCATCCCTCGGCAATGATGATATGACAACCTATCACTATATCTTATATAGTAGTAGATGATATCTTAGTATTACATTATGTGAGTTCATCTTGATTCTGTTACATTCTTCAAATACTATATACGATAAGAACATATACTACACCATATGTACAGAACATTGATGATTCACACTAATGTATGCTAGAATGAATTTTGGGTTGTGTTCTGAGCCATTCGTTCCCATACTTGGCAATTAAGTTGTGGACCATTATGTTTGACATTGTTGTTACAAATTTTCATATATCTGTGTTGATTGATGAGATTGTGTTTCAAACGTGTTCGTGATTGTATGTATCTGTGTTGTTTGATACTGTGTTCGTGATACACACCGTCGTTGTTGTAACAAATAGTGTAGGGGATGCTGCAAATGCTGCAAATGCTGCAGGGGATGCTGCAAATGCTGTATTTTTTTATTTTTTTTTTCAAGCTTAGCGACGTTCAGCGACGTTCAGCGACGAAGGTAACGTCACTAAGTAAGTATCTCAACGTCACTAACTGTGATGAATACCGTCGCTGATCGTCACTAAACGTTGATACGTATGACGTCGCTAAACGTCGCTATATGTCGGTACTATAGCGACGTAACAAAGTCGCAAAACGTCGCCATTTGGCTCTCAAGCCAGGTCAGCATTGATGCATGTCAAGTCGCTCAACGTCGCTAGGTTACGTCGGTAAATGATGACGTTTTACGTCGCTGGTAGTCGCTGAATTAGCGACGTGTCCGCGTCGCTAAGTCTCGTCGCAATAGCGACGTATTGTGACGTTTTGTTGTTTAGCGACTAGGTTAATCGCGACTACGGACAAACATCGCTAAATACGTCGCTAATCGATATTAGCGACGTATTTTCCCTATTTAGTAACGTCCTGAGGCGTCGATGATTTGACAGATTTTAGTAGCTCTGGGACGAGTACTATGAGCAGATGATGGAAAAGATGGATACTCCTGGGTTCAAGGAGAAATCGATGAAGGCAAAGACGAATCAATTGGCAGATCTAAAGAATTGTGATGTTGGCTTTTTTTAATATTTTTTTCTAGAGATTTTCTTCGAATGTTTATTAGACCCACTGTAAGAAACTGGATATTAGAATTTAGTCAGGATTTATGGAGGTGAAGGAACCATATTGGCGCAGAAGAACCTGATTAGAATAAGCAGGGATTTCAGTTGTAACTTCTGCTATTGTTTAATATTAGAAAGAGGGAGTATTTGTCTGTCAAATTTGGCATTTCAGCAAAATTTAAAATTAGAGATTACATTCGACTAGTCGATGTCAAGAAATGAAAGATAGTTTCAAACAACTATCCTTATAAGAAAAAAGAAGAGTTATGGCCTTTAAATGAGAGCGCATCTCGTCCTCAACATGGATCTCTTGCAAGAAATCTTCCAAGCTAATATCCATCTTCTTTCGATGCATCCTTACATAGAACCTGCTCCATTCTGTAGGAAGTTTCGCGACGATCCCTCCAACGACAAACTTGTCGATGAGGGGCATGCTCTCGTCTTCTAGTTTCTGACGCAACTTCAGAAACTCTTTCACTTGGGGCAGCATCGCTTTCTCGTCTTCGAAAGTCCACTTGTGGTATTTTTCTACCATGAAGATCTTGGACCGGTTCTCGTCATCTTCATAGAGCTTTCCCAAGGAGTCCCATATCTCTTTGGCAGATGTCTTCTTGGAGTAGGACTCTGCCAGAGAGTCTTCCATGGAATTGAGTATCAGTAGTTTGCATATACTGATTTCTCTCTTCCACTTCGCTTGCTTGGTCGTAGCAGCGGCCACAGCCGCAGCAGATCCAGTGGTTGAAACGATCGGTTCTTCTTCTAACAGCACGTGATCAACATTCACGAGTTGAAGATTTAAAGTGACCTTTCGTTTCCATATCTGAAAGTGTTCGCCATCGAATTTCTCCAACTTGTTAAAGCCGGTATCGATGAGCGAAGCACGAGAGTTATCCATCTTCTCAATAAAGCTTTGAGATTGTTAATGCCGGGACACAATTTATCGATGGAAAACTGAAATTTCGTAATAATTGTAGAAACAATCGTTATTACGTAACACTTCACAGAAGGTACATAATAGAAATTTTAACTAGTGCTACACTTCACAAAAGGTGCACAGAACGTAACACTTCACAGAAGGTATGTAAATAAAATTCCACTAGTGCTACACTTCATAGAAGGTGCACAAATAAAATTCTGATAATATCAATACAAACACTTCACCGAATGTGCGCTAATAGAATCCTGATAAGACCAACAACGAAGATGACTGGCGAATAATGAAATAACTTCTGCTGGGTGAATGATCACCGTTGCTCAAAGCTTTATTCGCCCCACACGAGCACGAACAGCTTCCAGGAACCAACAAGTTCACGAAGAACTTTTGGAACGCTCGTAAGTCAATATTTGAGACTTGAACGGGCTTCCTGGACTTAACAGAGTCCCTCAACTCTCTTCTTGGTGCATCTTTCAAAGGAGGCCAAGGGGCTCTATTTATAGAGTGGAGTTGAGACTTCACCTCTTCTCCTATCCGATGTGGGACTAAAATACCAATACTCAAAAATAGAGTTTGATATTTTAGATCATCCCATAATCAGCATAGAAGTGTGCCAGTCCACGCCTACCCCCCGAACACTCCCGTGCATGCACGAGACATCCTGGAGTTCGTGTCCGAGTCCGAGTCCGCACAACAAAAATCAACTTGCATCCTTGTTGGATTTAATCCTTTTTTCTTCTAGGAAAATACTCCCACATGGCACAAATTTATGCCCCACTACACCTCATGTGCACACCTCAACACAAGCAATACATTATATTGAGATACTCACCATTTGATGTAGCCGATGTGGGACTATCTTTTCTAGCCCAAAGGCAAAAAACACCAACAATCCCCCACATATCTCAATATATGGGTTGAGCGTTCCCCACAGTGACTGCCCATCATGCATTATGAGAGATGTCGCTACGACTTGAATTTTTCCGCATAGGTTAAATAACAGCATGATACAAGAATAGACTAAGCCTTGAATTCTGTACCATAACTGCAATTCTTCCTACTCACATAATGACATCAACTGTGCTTCTGGCTGCACATTGAAGGCCTTGTGCCAGCCTGGTTTCAGTGTATAATTTTTTGGGCATCTACAAGTTTACCCTCAAGAGACGGCCTGATATCTCTTTCCATACACTATAGGTGAGTTCTTTATTAAAGAGATATGGCATGAAGCCTTGCGCTTCCTTGCGGTGCTACGTCGCTATGACATGGTCTGAAGCCGAGGCATTACCCCTACCTGGGAACCTCATCGTAGTGTCATACTACTGTAGTATGAGGTCACAAGCCTCTTTGTAGTGCCAAACTACCCAGCATGAAGCCTAAGGCTTCCTTGCGGTGTTACGCCGCAACGACATGGCTTGCAATGCCGAGGCTTTACCCCTACCTGGGTACCTCATCGTGGTGTCGTGCCACTGTAACATGGGGCCATCCTCCCCTTTGTAGTGCTGTCTACAACTCTTTAATTATGTTATACAGCATTAGGCTACCTGCCTATTTGTGGTGCTACGCCGCTGTGACTTGGCTTGCAAAGCCGAGGCATTACCCCTACCTGGGAACCTCATGGTGGAGTCACCCCACTGTAGCATGGAGTTTCACTCCTTGTAGTGCTGCTCTACCGTACTTCCTGTAAAGCACACCAGGCATTCACTCTGCCTAAGAACTCATTAAGGCGTTTAAGCCAACCTTCCACAGGATCTGCTTTTTCCGTAGAAAAAATACATAGTAGACAACAGTGGTTATGGGTCCGTATCCCTTCCATGTTCCAGAGAACAAGTACCCACTGCTACCTGATAGTTTCCCAGTCAGTGATCCTCCTTTGAACCAAAAGTTAGATGCCTAGTAGATTTTTCTTTAAACTAATAGCATAAAACTTTATGGTAGGATTACAAAGACACACTATCAGAATACCTTCAAGCCCATTTTACAAGCTGTGTCATCGACCAACTGGCGCTTAAGGCCCTTTGTGAACGGATCTGCCAGGTTCTCCTGACTCCGAACATCAACCACTGTAATTACACCTCTTTTGATAAGATCGTGTACTGTCCTGTGCTTCAACCGCACAGTCCTCTTCTTCCCGTTGAAAAGGTCATTTGATGCCACCGCCGCAGTCGCCTGGTTGTCACAGTATATCGGTATTGCCGGTATCTGAGCCCCAACCACTGGATGATCATACATGAGCTTCCGAAGCCATTCTGCTTCATCTGCTACAGTTTCAAGTGCATAGAATTCAGATTCCATGGAGGAACGAGAGAGCATAGTCTGCTTCTTCGACTTCCACGATATAGCAGCTCCACCTAAGGAAAAGACATATCCACCTGTGGATCTCTCGCTTTCCACCTCTGAACACCAGCTAGCATCACTGAAGCCTTCCACTACTGACGGATCTCCGCTGTAGAAAAGTGCATATATCTGAGTTTTCTTGAGATATCTCATAACACGCTTCACAGTTTTCCAGTGCTCAACGCCTGGATTGCTAGTGAACGACTCAGCATTTCCACGACAAAAGCTATGTCAGGCCTTGTGGCAGTAGTAGCGTACATCAAGCTTCCGATGACGCTAGCATACTCCAACTGCCTGACGCTTTCCTCGAGTTTGGCTCCAGCTTTTTATCACTCCGGACGGTGTATCAATTAT
>JANAVB010038220.1:1246617-1450241 GCA_029216955.1 Iris pallida | reverse complement strand
TCTACCAAGACTATCTAGGACATATGGTACCTATAATCCCTCATATCTATAAACAACCTCAAATTCAATATCATGCAATATTATACTATAATTTAAGAATTTTTGGTAAATCCTAGGCAGCATGATCATTCGTCACCAATAAAAAGGGACGAGAGTCAATGGCACATGAAGCAAGAAAGTATAATCGAGAGCCAAATATGGAGTTTTCAAGGGCGTAGAGAATTTTTAAGAGAATTTTCAAGGCAGAGTGGATTGAGATTTCTAAGGGTTTAGTCAGTTGCGCAGGCTCATACCGGTACAGTTACGTAACGATACGATATCTCTGACCTGCATGGGCCACCACAAAAACTTGTCACGACCCGTACCCGCTTTTCGGACGCGAGCTCGTGAGCAAGCCAGCTACTATCGAGTGGACTCCAGCCCACTCGCGTACGTATAAGCTGTCAAGGTCATGGTATCAGGTCTAATCTAAACTATATCTCAATCCACAGGAATCATATAAACAAGAATGAACAAATATGGGTCATGGTCTGCAGCCATTAGCATATTGTTCGATTAGACTCTAAGAATGAGATGCGTCTAATAAATAAGCAGAGTATATCATGGTACTGAATATAAAGCACGAGAAGATAATAAAGAAATACACAAACAATACATATATCATGCATCGCAAATCCTCTACATCCCGCTCTGCTAACTAACTCCATGCAATCGCTAAACCTGAAGAGATCATCAGGTCCTCAGAGGACTAGCAAGATACATAATATACAAGCCAACATGTACCGGTAAAAAAAAGCAAGAAACAATCAAGGGTATCCAACGAGACAAAATGAACGAAGACACAAGATCTAACACGAGCATCCTAAGACACTAGCATGCCATACTAGAAATGGCTGGCTATAAACTGCAGTCAAGGCAAGTACTCACAATATAATGTCTCAATCGCAGTCAAGGCAAGTACTCACAACCAAGACAGTAGCCAATCCTAGTATAAAATCCTATAGACCATAGTCAAGGTAAGTACTCATAATCTATAGAATGTCAAAGTCAAGTCCCACTCAAGTCCTGTCAAGTCAAGTCAAGTTATAATCAAGTTGAGAAATCATGGTGTGGGACTAGACTCTATCAAGCAACACGTATGAGACTAACACAGTGTAACAGGTAGGAAAATATCATAACGGAAAAGGAACAAGAAACTAGAAACATGTAAAGTAAAACCATAACAGGATGAGTGACTAGACATGGAATCAATCACGAATGTAAAGAAAAGAACCACATCGAGATGATGAACATGCATATAAGTATACTGTACAAGTTGGCAAGGTATACTTGCCTGGGGGGTTGCACGAAGAACCAACAATGTAACTCCAATCAATAAGTCAGAAAGTCCAAGTCATCACAACTGTCTCCGAAAGCTGAAATAAACGTTACCAACATTCTCAGAATAGTCAAATGCTAGAACTGCCTGTCCTTAAGTCTAATTCTGGACACAGGGGCAAACGGGTAATTTCGGACAAAAACGGTGTCCCGCGTTGGACCCGCTTTACACCGAAAAATATACCAAAGTCATTGGTCTCTAAAGTCGTCAAACTACATGTCTACAGATCCGGTTTTCGGATACGAACCCAACCTATGTCCAAAGTTGGATTCCGCGGGCCGTGCACAAATCACCGTTGAGTGGGACCGTGGGGCCCGCAAAACGGTGATTTACCAACTGTATCAGAATCGGACCAAACTTGGCATACAGGACCAAAAAAACGATACGGTCCTGTTGGCAAAGTTTCGTCTCGATCTAACGAGCGTGCACAAAGTAATTGGAGAATTTGCAAAGTGCACGATACGGTAAATTTCGACGGATATGCATCAAATGTCGCGCACACGCGACCAATTTGAATTCCGTCAAAGGCCACACGACCACGAAGCGGTACGCAGCTTTTGATGCTTTCGGTTCACGACCACGTCGCCCGGAATGACGGGACGGACGTGGTATCGGAGAGTTTTCAGTTTTTGAAAACAGTTCGCAGTTTTTTTTCTCATGTTTGCATTGATTATCACATCGTAATAAACTAGAATTAAAACTAATACATGGTTTCCATGCCATTTTAGGTTGCCTCTAGAACTGTTTAAATGGATTTGGGAATTCTCTTCGGATTGGTGGCAATCTGCCTTCCAAATCGGGCTTTGGGACTTCTCTAGAAATCTGTTTTCACAATTTTCTGCGACTACGAGTCAAAACGTCGAGCAATCCTCCAAGGTTAACTACAGATTAAATAAATGCGTTTTAAGAGGGTTTGTTCGGGTTTTTACCTGAAACGACGGCTCGTTAAAAAGGAGGAGCGTGCACGACGAAACGTTGTCACGAAGCTGCCTCCCCGCGGCTGCAACTGCGGTTGTTGCCGGCGCTGCTTCCCAAGCGTGGTCGGCCTCCGGCCAGTGGCTGCTGCTCCCGGCGGCGCGCAGGGCCGGGGTGACCCTAGGAGTGTGGTGACGGCCGTATTGAGTCTTTAGGGTTTGGGTTCTCCCTCTTCCTCTCGGTATCGACTATATACGTACGGTTAATAAAGCCTGGGGTCGGCCTGGTTTGTGAGGCCTGGGAAACTTGGGGCCATGTGGAGAACTTCCTGCTGTTAGGCCAGCTGGGTCTGGAAATAGCTCGGGGCTGGGTTCAGGCCTGAGAGCCTGGCTCAGCTGGGATTGGGTTTAACTGGGATGGATTTATTCATTTTTTTTCTTTTCTCTTTTTTTTATTACACACTATATTATATATATATATATATTTTTTTTTTTCTATATATATATATATATATATTATATATATATATATATATATATATATATATATTATATATATTATTATATATATATAATATATATATATATATATATATATATTTATATATAATATATATACATATAATTATATATATATATCTATATATATATATATATATATATATATATATAATATATATATATATATATATATATATATATAATATATATTTTATATAAAATATATATATAGATATATAAATAATATATATATATATAATATATATGTATATATATTATATATATATATAATATATATTATATATATATATATATAATAATTATATATATATAATATATATATATATATATATATAGAATCTATATAAAAATATTATATATAAATACACATCTAAACTACCAATATATATATATTTATATATACATACACACTACAATTATATATAATAAAAAAAATATACGTAATTATATAGATCTTATACCACACCCAAATACATATATTAATTTTATATAAATACACATACACACATATTTATTTCTTTTGTTAAAGAATAAAACTATAATAACTATAATAATAATATTTATTTTCAATAACCAAATAATAATATTATTATTATTAATAATCTACTAATAATTAAATAATTTAATAATAGCTCCTGGATGGGCATATCATATACTCCCATGACTGGGCCCCCAGAAAATCGTACAAATATTCTAAAATGCTATTTAATATTAATATACCTATAATTACATATAATAAATATTTAGAAAATAATTGCCAATTCCTAAAAATATATACAAAATATTTGCATTTACCAAATATGTCTACAAGGTCTATTTGGTCCCACTACATGCCTACCTGGGCTTGGATTTGACTTGGGCTTATTCTGGGCAGGTTCGGTACAACTGGGTCCCCGAAAACTCAATAATATAATTAAATTATAAATAAAAAATGGTACGGTTAAGTCGCAACTTGGCTTGGTTTTCCTAGTTAGACACTCATATGGCTTTGCATTTCCTTACATGGCTAAACACTAGTCAAAGCACACTACTGCACTATCCGTGCCATGATTCCTAGCCGTCTTGTACTTCAAAACTCACCATGATTAAAATCATCTATCGTAATTTAACAAAATAATTTTTATAATTCTAAAAATCACCAATTAAATCAAATAAAATAAAATAAAAATATTTCCAAATTTTCGGGAAGGGAGCTACAGTGTGCAAGGCGCGCGGGATGCGCGAGTGGCACAACTTGCTTCAGATAATGCCTGAGCATGATCTGAGCAGTTACTGCACGTTCGGAGTGGTTATTACCACGTCCCGAATGTTGTGCTAACCGGGCAGTTGCTACTTGGGCCTATAAAAGGTCTCTTCTCTTTCACAGGCAGAATGCACAGATATATACAGAAAGTTACGAAAGTTTACAAGTGTTTCTTAACACAAGTAATAGAGTCTGTGAAAGAGAAGAAGCTTTGCACCAGCGTTGCTTTTGCACGGGAGTTCGTCTACGATCCGAGGAGTCAGAAGAGTAGAATGTTCCAAAGTTCTCCGACGAACTTGCTGGTTCCTGGAAGCTATTCGTGTGGGGCAAATATTGCTTTGAGCAATGGTGATCATTCACCCCAGCAGGCCATCTTCCATCTTTCGTCTGTCATCTTCTTCGCTACTGTAGATTACGAATCTTTTTAGATTCTCGTATATCATAACGAGATCTTCTTAGATCTTCGTTCTACTTACGCAACCTTCCTAGAAGTGTTGCGTTGGAATATTGTTCTTCACAATTTTTCATCTCTCATTTTTCCATCAAAATTGTGCCCGGTACTAACATCTCAAAGCTATTGCTACGATGGAAAACTTTAATGCTTCACTCCTCAATACTGACTTCTGTAAGTTAGAAAGTTGATGGAGAGCATTATCAGTCTGGAAGAGGAAGGTTTATCTCACTCTTCAACTCAGAGACGTTGATCACCTGCTTCTTGAAGAGGAACCTACTGTTCCAGATACTGGGTCTGCTGCCAAATCACTGCGGTACTAAACTTCAGGCCAAGTGGAGAAGGAAGTATAGCATTTGCAGGCTGCTTATCCTGAATGCTATGGAGGATTCCCTGGCAGAATTTTACAGTAAGAAACCTATTGCCAGAGACATATGTTATCTCTGGAAAAACTGTACGAAGAAGACAAGAACATGAGCAAGATTTATTTGGTTGAAAAAATCTCCAATGGCTCTTTGAGGATGAGAAGTCCATGCTGCCGCAGGTAAAGAATTTCTGAAGCTGACAGAAGTTGGAAGACGAGACGATGACCCTTCCCGACAAGTTTTTTGTTGGAGAGATTGTCTCAAAGCTTCCCTGGGTGGAGTAAGTTCTATGCAAAATGCATAGGAAGAAGCTTGAGATCAGCCTTGAAGATCTCTTACAGGAAATCTATGTTGAGGACCAGATGCGGGCTCAACTGAAGGTGGACGCACTGTCCAAGCAATTGGCTAACGCCAATCGGTTCTACAAAGAACCAAGGGAAAAGCATGCTGCTTCCCATAGCAAGAAGAAGGACCCTAACAATATGAATGTGAAGATACTTCCTTCAAGCAAAAGAAGGCTAAGTCTCAGATGCCTTGCTTCAAGTGTGGCAAGAAGGGCCACTTCAAAGTGAATGCAAAGCAAAGACCAGCAATCAGAGCAAGGTGAGCCTAGAAATGTTATCTATGATCACTGATGTTGTTGCTATGATGCGCAGGTCGAGCGGTGGGGGTTGACTCTGACTGGTGGGTAGACACTGGAGCCACTGCCATGTCTGCTCCAGCAAGGAGTGGTTACCACCTATACTGTAAAACCCCTTAATTTTCAAAATTTTATTTATTAAATAATATTGCATGATTTAATTGTTTTTCTATAATTATATAAAAGGAATTATTTATATGTGTGACTATATTGGGTTTGTGTGTTTGCCCCTGGTTTTTCTTAGACCTTAATCCTTAAACCAAACCCTAATCTATTTTTTAGTCACTATTTTAATTAAGAATAATTTACATGTTTATACATATAGAAGCTAATTAATTTCTTAACCAACCTTAACCCATTCTACCACATGAATTTGGTTTCCACAAAGTATGGATCTCTTGTAACCATATGATAACCACTCCTCCCTTTCATTTTTCGGCCACACAACTCCTCTTTCCCCACTTTTCGGCCACACCACCACTTCTTCCCCCTCCATTTTTCGGCTACCCGAGAACTCCCCTTCCCTCCTATCTCGGCCGCGTGCGTTCAACGAAGAGATCACCTCGTCCTCGGCTTCAGGCCATCTCCGCGGCGCCATCACATCGTAGCGTAGCCCCGATTCCCTGCAGTCGGTAGTACGATCCGAGCCTCTACGTGGCTTTGCCAGTGGATATCCCCCTTGCAACTTAGAACCCTAATTTCTATAATTTCCTGTTTTATTCATTGATTATGATTGATTAAGGAAGAATTAATGATTATTAAGTAGTATTATTAATGTTAAATGATTGTTAACAAGTGTAGATTCTGTAATAAATTGAAGAGAATTTATTATGAATTATTATGATTTTATTTGAATTAATTATGACTGTGAATTAATTATTTTGTGGGATTATGGCTGTGTGATTAATTAATTACTGATTAATTGATAGTAATTTGTACCTAAATTATTAGTCCATTGATTAGAGACATTAGTATAGATTCTATATTAATTGTATCAGATTTTATACAAATTATTCGTATTTATTAAGTATTTTAACTGATGTCAATGAAGCAGTTTTTGTGTAAATTTCCACAGAATTATATATTCTGTTTTGATTTTTTTGAATTTAATCCATTAGGAATCACTCGATATGATCTATACATAAATTGTAGGTAATTATGTAAACTAATTACTGTTAAATTTTCAAGATTTAATAAATAGTTTAGATATTTTATTTATATTTTAAACTGTGAATTACTGATTCTAAAAGACTGTTTATTTACGCTGTTTTGGTTTTTTATTAATTAATTCATTAAGAATTAATTAATGAGTGTTATACAAAACTTGTAGATAATAATTATACCTATTTACTGTAAAATTTTCAAAAGAGAATAATTATGTTTAGTATTTATTTGGCATTAACCAGAGTTAAATAAATTTGATTATGTAATTAGTTCAATACTAGTTTTAATTTATAATAATTATAAATTATTATTGGTAATGCTCATAAATGTATAGTCACTGTTAGAAATGTTATTTTCTGTGATTTATGATTTTTCCCAATTTATTAGTGAATTTTTAACATTTAATTCTATTTATGATAGCTAAATTGGTAATTTCTATATATTAGTAGTTAAATGTTTTTAATTACTTATAAATTAGGTAAATAATATTAAAAATATTATTTCCAGTGGGATTTCATGGAAAAGTGTTTTCTAACCAAATTTAGACTTGCCATTATTTATTAATTAGTATTTATAATTAATGGGAATTTGTGAATGCATGTGTTTCTTAATTGTTTAACTAATTAGTTGTAAGTAATTTATTAATTATTAAATTATTAATTGTATTAATAATTTCAGAATATAAAAGTATAATAATAAGTGCTTCATACTTATTATTGTATGATATTATTCATATTTATTAGTAATGATTAGCTAGTAGTAATGGTTTGAATAATAATTATCGATTAATTATCAATTAAAGGTATAGTTTAATTTGGTTAATTAGTATTGAATTAGGGTTAATGTTATTGTAGGATTATTCATTTCTCGGAACTTGGACTCGATACCAGACTCGGACTTTCAGCTCTTGGACACAGGCAAGTACACCTTGCTTGACTTTACTACGCAGTATTACATTTGACCATTTATTACAGTTGTGTGCACTCGTCACCATTTATGACTACCCTGTCAATAGTTTAGTATAACTTGACACATCTCAGACACGCATCACATATGAGTGAGTTGAGTGCAGAGATTTTGTGTTGATTGGCCATTAACATGTGATCTTGAGTTGTAGCAGTGGTTAGTTACATTATATGTATATTGCCGTCTTGCATATTATTTGTACCGTGTATATGGTACAGGTATTCATTGGGTGGGGAGAGTCTACTAGTGGTGTATGAGAATTCTGTTTCCAATGTACGCTGGATGCTCGTAGCCCCTCGTTCTCAAACCGTAGAACGCTTGGTGGACGTTTCTTCTTCTTCTCCCCCTCTCATGTGCCACTAGAGATGTCTCAAAATGCATTTACACTTAGATGGTTAGAACACCTTTAATTGTGTACTACGTATTTCCTGTCCTTGTTTGGTTAAGGAATTACTTAGTAGCATATTTATTTAGTTACTTTTACTTTACTGCTCAGTATTATCTTGCATGTCATTTTTCCTGTGTATTGTTATGTCCCTCTGAGGACCTGGTATCTTTTCCAGAGCTTGACGAGGATTCCTACCCGACTGATTACGGAGTAGCTGGATTAGACGACGACCTTGAGGTGGAGCCACAGCCTTGATCCTTTGGAGGCTAGCTTTATCTTCTGATGTGGGTTCATTTTCTGTATTCAGTTATTTCCTACTTTTCATTTTATTTCATTCCAGATGTACTGTGCAGTGTTTGGTCTTTCTTTTGACATTTATTGTGACTCTGGAGACTCTCTTTACAGTTATCTATTATTTGTTTCATGGATGAGACTAGATTTTACCTGCCTGTGTTGTTAATATTATTAGTCTTACTTCAGCGTACTACGACTAGTCATAGTCCATTAAATTGGGTTAACTATGTCTGATCGTACAGCTGGCATGCCACGTGTTCCCGATCCGATTATTTGGAACTGGGGCGTGACATGTTTTAGTGGTGGCCCATGCAGGTCTATGAAATTTGTTTGGTTACGTTACTGTACCAGACAAGCCTGCAAATTAGGTTTAGAATATAGGGTCTCATCCATACTTGATTATATCATTCTTGAATATCCTTGAACAAAATCTTTTGCATCTCGTTTGTTTCCGTCCTATTCTTAATTCCTTCTATCATATCTCTGCAGAATCATGAATTTGAGGAGTGGACGTACCGCTGCCAGTGGAGACAACCAGTCATCTGGTACGGATGAACAGTCCGCAAGGGTAGTTCCAACTCACCCTTTGCTTCCAGGGCAGACGTCTCAGCCAGTTGGTGCACAACCGACTGGGGTACCACCACCTCCCCCGCAGAACCCTCAGATACCATTTGGAGTGCCCCCGACTGTGCCACCAGACAGTCAGGCGCAGATGTTTCAGTTCATGCACATGATGATGCAAGAACAGAGGCAAGAAGCAGCTGAGCAGAGGCGGGAAGCTGCTGAGATGAGGCAGGGATTCCTGGCAGCTATGGAGAGGATGACAGCACCTGCACCAGCTCCGACACAAGCTCCCGCGAGACCAGCGCGGGTAGGTTCAGTGAAGGACTACGTGCAGATGGACCCCAAACCTTACAAAGGGAATGAGACTCCGGAGGAGACCACTAATTGGATCGCCAGCACCAAGAAGAAATTACAGGCATCTCAGTTGTCAGAAGATTTATGGATGACTGGCGTAAGAACTCAGCTGGAGGGGAATGCCCATCACTGGTGGGATTCTATGGAGCGTCAGTTGGGTACCCGTCAGTCGTGGGAACAGTTTCTGGAATTCTTTGATAAGAAGTACTTTCCTGCTACTGTGAAGAATGCTTTATACAACCAGTTCCTGCACCTGGAGCAGGGAAACAAGACAGTGGATGAGTACAACTCGGAGTTTAGTCGCCTCAGCAAATATGGGGAGGTGCTGATCCCCACCGATCTGGAGAAAGCTAAGAGGTTCCACAACGGACTGAGACAGGAGTTACAACAATTTACCAGCACTCAGTCCCGAGTCTCTTATTCTGAGGTGCTGACGGAGGCCAGAATCCAAGAGTCAATTGTCAAGGGGAGGCAACACCAGCAGAGGAGCCAGCAAGTACAGCAGAAGACGCAGCAAGGAGGTCCTATTCGGCGACCTATGGGACATCAGCAGCATCAGAGGACTGGACCCTATCAGTCGAAGGAGCTCCCAACTTGTCATTACTGTGGCAAGAAGGGTCACTTGGAGAGAGAGTGCAGAAGGAGGCTGGGTACTTGCTTAGCCTGTGGTTCGGGTCAGCATCAGGCTCGAGATTGCCCGGTTCGGGGAGCTATTGTGCCAGCAGGAGGACAAAAGCCACCAGCATCAGGAGGTCAGCAGAGAGGACCTATACTCCCTTCCCAGTCAGCACAGTTTGAGAAGGCCAAGCAGCAGGCAGGAAACAAGAAGCAGGGTCAGATCTTCGCTCTCACCCAGGGAGAGGAAGAAGCAGTAGGAGAGGCTATCACAGGTACTATCTTAGTAGGTTCATTGCCTGCTACAGTATTATTTGATTCTGGTGCTACCCTGTCTTTCATATCATCTAGATTTGTAGCTGTGCATAGGATAGCTACTTCTACTATGCCTAAGAGTTGGAATATTATTACTGGTGGAGGTTTAGTACCTGTAAATAGTTCATGTAGAGCCTGTTCGGTAGTTATTTGTGGCAAGGAGATGAGAGCTCGACTTTTGGTATTTCCTATGCCAACTTATGACGTAGTGCTGGGTATGGATTGGCTTAGTCAATATCATGCGATATTGGACTGCCACAAGGGTTGTGCTATATTTAGACCGCCAGGCCAGCCGGAGTTTGCATTTCAGAGAGGAAGCATTGAGAAGGGAATCTCTCAGTATCAGGGAGCCTGCATGGCGATGGAGGTGGCCCCGCCACCGATCATTGATGAGTTTTCTGATGTCTTTCCTGATGATCTGCCGGGACTACCACCCGACAGAGAGGTTGAGTTCACCATTGAGCTCATACCAGGAGCGGCACCAATCTCTTCAAATGTCTATCGATTGGCGAAGAAGGAGCTGGATGAAATGAAGGTACAGTTGCAGGAGTTGCAAGACAAAGGATTTATCAGACCAAGTGCGTCACCATGGGGAGCCCCAGTCTTGTTTGTGCCAAAGAAAGATGGAACAGTTCGCATGTGCATTGATTATAGGGCTCTTAATGCTGTGACAATCAAGAACAAGTATCCCCTGCCCAGAATTGATGATCTATTTGACCAGCTGACAGGAGCCCAGGTATTCTCGAAGATTGATCTGAGATCGGGATACCATCAAGTAAAAGTTCGGAGGGAAGACATCCAGAAGACGACATTCAGGACTCGGTATGGTCATTATGAGTTCTTAGTAATGCCCTTTGGTTTGACTAATGCACCTGCTGTGTTCATGAATTTAATGAACAGAGTATTCCATGAATATCTTGACAAATTTGTCGTAGTATTTATCGACGACATTTTGGTGTATTCAAAGAACCATGAAGAGCATGAGGATCACTTGAGGAAGGTGCTGGAGGTCTTGAGGCATCAGAAGTTATATGCGAAGCTGAGTAAGTGTAAATTTTTGCTAGATCATGTTTCATTTCTTGGACATGTTATCTCAGGGAAAGGCATAGAAGTGGATCCGACGAAGATATCAGCAGTGGAGTCGTGGCCAACTCCAACCGATGTTTCAGAGATACGAAGTTTTCTAGGGCTTGCCGGATATTACCGGAGGTTCGTAGAGAATTTTGCAAGGATTGCGGAGCCCATGACCAAGTTGACCCGCAAGGATCAGAAGTTCGAATGGACAGAAGAATGCCAAGCTGCCTTTGATGAATTGAAGAGGCGCCTTACTACTGCACCAGTTTTGACCATTCCATCAGGACCAGGAGGTTTTGTCATCTATAGCGATGCATCCGGGAAGGGATTAGGATGCGTCTTGATGCAGCATGGGAAGGTAGTGGCATATGGTTCTCGGCAGTTGAGGACCCATGAGAAGAATTATCCCACGCACGACTTAGAGCTTGCGGCGGTGATATTTGCCCTGAAGCTTTGGAGACATTATCTGTATGGAGAAACGGTGGAGGTATATACAGATCATAAGAGCCTCAAGTATGTCTTTACGCAGAAAGATTTAAATTTGAGGCAGAGGCGTTGGCTTGAGTTGATGGCAGATTTTGATATAGAGTTACAGTACCATCCAGGGAAGGCTAATTCGGTAGCAGATGCATTGAGCCGGAAACCTATGGCGCACTTCTTGACATCACAAAAGGAGTTGCTATACGATTTGGAGAAGATGGGCATTGAAGTTGTTAGGCCTGGAGGAGTTGCGCAGATGATGAATATTCAGGTTCAGTCTTCATTAGTAGAGAGGATCAAGGCGACTTTACCCACAGATGCCAGATATCAGAGGCTTCGACAGAGAACAGAGCAGGGACTGCAGACTGGATTGAGGATTCACGAAGACGGGACCTTGAGGTGTGGTGATCGCCTCTATGTTCCTAATGGTGAGATCAGGCAGGAGCTGATGGCAGAGGCTCATAGCTCGATTTATTCTATTCATCCAGGAGGTACGAAGATGTACAGGGACCTGAGACAGCACTACTGGTGGCATGGAATGAAACGTGAGATAGCACGTTTCGTGGCGAAGTGTTTGGTGTGTCAGCAAGTCAAAGCTGAACATCAGAGATCCGCAGGATTGTTGCAACCGCTTCCGATACCTGAGTGGAAGTGGGAGCACATCACTATGGATTTCGTTACGGGATTTCCGAGGAGCCCAGCTGGACGAGATGCAGTTTGGGTGATTGTGGACAGATTATCGAAGTCTGCTCATTTCATACCATTTCGAGTGGGGCAATCTACAGAGGTATTGGCAGACTTATATATGAAGGAGATAGTGCGATTACATGGAGTACCAGTCAGTATAGTCTCTGATCGAGATACAAGATTCACATCGCACTTCTGGAAGAGCATGCAGGAAAGTCTGGGCACAAGACTGAAGTTCAGCACAGCTTATCACCCTCAGACGGACGGGCAGTCAGAGCGTACCATTCAGACGTTGGAGGACATGTTGAGAGCTTGCATGTTGGATTTTGGTGGATCCTAGGAGGATCACTTGCACTTGGTAGAATTCTCTTACAACAATAGCTACCAGGCAAGTATCCAGATGGCCCCTTTTGAAGCATTGTACGGAAGGAAGTGTCGATCGCCAGCATGTTGGGGTGATGTAGGCGAGAGACAGATATTGGGACCAGAGCTGGTGACTCGTACAGTAGATACAGTCAAGAAGATTCAGGGACATCTACGAGCAGCACAGGACCGGCAGAAACAGTGGGCAGACACTCATAGGCGACCTCTTGAGTTCAAGGAAGGAGATCATGTGTTCTTGAGAATCTCCCCGACTAGAGGTACGATCAGATTTGGAGTCAGAGGAAAGCTCAGCCCAAGGTACATCGGACCATTCGATGTGTTGGAGAAAGTTGGCGAGGTTGCATACAGATTGGCACTTCCGCAGTCATTGGAAGGCGTCCATGATGTATTTCATGTCTCCCAGTTGAGGAAGTATGTGGCAGACCCTAACCACATACTTGATCATTCAGAGATCACCGTGGGACCGACCTTGTCCTACGAGGAGCAGCCTGTGGAGATCCTAGACCGCAGAGAGAAAGTGTTGAAGGGGAAGACCATTCGACTAGTCCGAGTTGCGTGGAAACACCATTCTCCGGGCGAATCGACTTGGGAGCGGGAAGATTCTATTCTGGAGCGTTTTCCATACCTTCGTGAGGCGTCTGGTATGACTAAATTCTATTAATAATTGCTCTCTAGATTCTGCTTAATTTAGTTAGTAAATTGCCTAGAATTAGAATTGTGATTGTGTGATTCTTTTACCCTAGCTTGTTTCAATTTCGAGGACGAAATTTTAATAAGTTGGGGAGAATGTAAAACCCCTTAATTTTCAAAATTTTATTTATTAAATAATATTGCATGATTTAATTGTTTTTCTATAATTATATAAAGGAATTATTTATATGTGTGACTATATATTGGGTTGTGTGTTTGCCCCTGGTTTTTTCTTAGACCTTAATCCTTAAACCAAACCCTAATCTATTTTTTAGTCACTATTTTAATTAAGAAATAATTTTACATGTTTATACATATAGAATGCTAATTAATTTCTTAACCAACCTTAACCCATTCTCTACCACATGAATTTTGGTTTCCACAAAGTATGGATCTCTTGTAACCATATGATAACCACTCCTCCCTTTCATTTTTTCGGCCACACAACTCCTCTTTCCCCTCCACTTTTCGGCCACACCACCACTTCTTCCCCCTCCATTTTTCGGCTACCCGAGAACTCCCCTTCCCTCCTATCTCGGCCGGCGTGCGTTCAACGAAGAGATCACCTCGTCCTCGGCGTTCAGGCCATCTCCGGCGGCGCCATCACCATCGTAGCGTAGCCCCGACTCCCTGCAGTCGGTAGGTACGATCTCGAGCCTCTACGTGGCTTTGCCACGTGGATATCCCCCTTGCAACTTAGAACCCTAATTTCTATATAATTTCCTGTTTTATTCATTGATTAATGATTTGATTAAGGAAGAATTAATGATTATTAAGTAGTATTATTAATGTTAAATGATTGTTAACAAAGTGTAGATTCTGTAATAAATTGTAGAGAATTTATTATGAATTATTATGATTTTATTTGAATTAATTAATGACTGTGAATTAATTATTTTGTGGGATTATGGCTGTGTGATTAATTAATTAATGATTAATTGATAGTAATTTGTACCTAAATTATTAGTCCATTGATTAGAGACATTAGTATAGATTCTATATTAATTGTATCAGATTTTTATACAAATTATTCGTATTTATTAAGTATTTTAACTGATGTCAATGAAGCAGTTTTTGTGTAAATTTCCACAGAATTATATATTCTGTTTTGATTTTTTTGAATTTAATCCATTAGGAATCACTCGATATGATCTATACATAAATTGTAGGTAATTATGTAAACTAATTACTGTTAAATTTTCAAGATTTAATAAATAGTTTAGATATTTTATTTATATTTTAAACTGTGAATTACTGATTCTAAAAGACTGTTTATTTACACTGTTTTGGTTTTTTATTAATTAATTCATTAAGAATTAATTAATGAGTGTTATACAAAACTTGTAGATAATAATTATACCTATTTACTGTAAAATTTTCAAAAGAGAATAATTATGTTTAGTATTTATTTGGCATTAAACCAGAGTTAAATAAATTTGATTATGTAATTAGTTCAATACTAGTTTTAATTTATAATAATTATAAATTATTATTGGTAATGCTCATAAATGTATAGTCACTGTTAGAAATGTTATTTTCTGTGATTTATGATTTTTCCCAATTTATTAGTGAATTTTTAACATTTAATTCTATTTATGATAGCTAAATTGGTAATTTCTATATATTAGTAGTTAAATGTTTTTAATTACTTATAAATTAGGTAAATAATATTAAAAATATTATTTCCAGTGGGATTTCATGGAAAAGTGTTTTCTAACCAAATTTAGACTTGCCATTATTTATTAATTAGTATTTATAATTAATGGGAATTTGTGAATGCATGTGTTTCTTAATTGTTTAACTAATTAGTTGTAAGTAATTTATTAATTATTAAATTATTAATTGTATTAATAATTTCAGAATATAAAAGTATAATAATAAGTGCTTCATACTTATTATTGTATGATATTATTCATATTTATTAGTAATGATTAGCTAGTAGTAATGGTTTGAATAATAATTATCGATTAATTATCAATTAAAGGTATAGTTTAATTTGGTTACTTAGTATTGAATTAGGGTTAATGTTATTGTAGGATTATTCGTTTCTCGGAACTTGGACTCGATACCAGACTCGGACTTTCAGCTCTTGGACACAGGCAAGTACACCTTGCTTGACTTTACTACGCAGTATTACATTTGACCATTTATTACAGTTGTGTGCACTCGTCACCAATTATGACTACCCTGTCAATAGTTAGTATAACTTGACACATCTCAGACACGCATCACATATGAGTGAGTTGAGTGCAGAGATTTTGTGTTGATTGGCCATTAACATGTGATCTTGAGTTGTAGCAGTGGTTAGTTACATTATATGTATATTGCCGTCTTGCATATTATTTGTACCGTGTATACGGTACAGGTATTCATTGGGTGGGGAGAGTCTACTAGTGGTGTATGAGAATTCTGTTTCCAATGTACGCTGGATGCTCGTAGCCCCTCGTTCTCAAACCGTAGAACGCTTGGTGGACGTTTCTTCTTCTTCTCCCCCTCTCATGTGCCACTAGAGATGTCTCAAAATGCATTTACACTTAGATGGTTAGAACACCTTTAATTGTGTACTACGTATTTCCTGTCCTTGTTTGGTTAAGGAATTACTTAGTAGCATATTTATTTAGTTACTTTTACTTTACTGCTCAGTATTATCTTGCATGTCATTTTTCCTGTGTATTGTTATGTCCCTCTGAGGACCTGGTATCTTTTCCAGAGCTTGACGAGGATTCCTACCCGACTGATTACGGAGTAGCTGGATTAGACGACGACCTTGAGGTGGAGCCACAGCCTTGATCCTTTGGAGGCTAGCTTTATCTTCTGATGTGGGTTCATTTCCTGTATTCAGTTATTTTCTACTTTTCATTTTATTTCATTCCAGATGTACTGTGCAGTGTTTGGTCTTTCTTTTGACATTTATTGTGACTCTGGAGACTCTCTTTACAGTTATCTATTATTTGTTTCATGGATGAGACTAGATTTTACCTGCCTGTGTTGTTAATATTATTAGTCTTACTTCAGCGTACTACGACTAGTCATAGTCCATTAAATTGGGTTAACTATGTCTGATCGTACAGCTGGCATGCCACGTGTTCCCGATCCGATTATTTGGAACTGGGGCGTGACATATACTCCAACTTCTGAAGTGGTTATGATGGCAAACCAGGCACAAGCTGAAGTGCTCGGGATTGGGACGGTGGTATTGAAGCTGACTTCTGGCAAGTCTCTGACGCTTCAAGGCGTGAAGCACGTACCTGCTATCGCCAAGAACCTGATCACAGGAGGCCTACTCTGTAACGCAGGCCTCAGTATAGACATCAATGCTGGCCAGATGGTGATGTCTATCAAGGAAACATATTTCGGGAAAGCTTTTTATACCGAAGGAATGTTCAAAATTCAGCTTATAAATCAGCCCAATGTAATTAATGTAATTAATGCAATCACTCCTTCTGCTTATACTCTTAAGTTGTGGCATAATAGGCTAGGACATGTTCATTGTAAACGAATAAACATAATGTCTAGTCTAGGTGTCACGACCCGCACCCTAGAGTAAGGGCACGAGAAGTGGGTACGTCCAGCCTACGCCGCAGTGTCGACGGTAGAACGCTGTCCTAGGTCACAACATCTAACAATATAATGCTAAACAGTTTATACTTTCCGAATGGGGGTGACATAGCAGAAAGTAAACTCAATCACAACTAAGGCAGGAAGATAAGATAGAAGATAGATAGATAAATACTGCTGAAAGGAAAGAAAATCCACAAGTACAAACAGAGAGTCTAAGTGTCTAAGATAAATACATATCCCAAGTATCAAATATATACAATCATCCAGAGAGTAATGTAAATGAAAACATCCTAGTCTAGGGGGTGTCATCCACTGCTAGTGGGTCCTGCTGCTGGTCCAGGTCCAACATCTCATCTAAGGTAGCACCGTAAAAGGTATCCACACCGGCCTCCTCCTCGTCCTCTGTAATATTTTCAACAGGTCCAGTCAGGACAGGAGCGAGCACAATACATCTCAACAGTTCATAGCAGGTTAGAAAATATAATCATGCAGTAAAGTAAGATACAAGAACTGAAAGAAAGTACATGATGTAAACAGAGAAAGCTGTAATAGAAATATATATACTGTAAATAGAGAACTAACAGTGGCTAGTTAGTCAGAGTACAATATAAACATGTGAATGGCATAGGAGATTCTGATGAGACACTACGGAGGTGATCAGGTGAGATACTACTTGGATATTATTCACATGTCTACTTCTACTCCCCCGTACCCCCAATCAATACACAAGGATCCAGCCAGGTTATGTTATGATTCCATGCAAAGGCCCACAAGGGGTGATACATGGAGGGCCCATAAATGGGTGATCTGGGAATGCCCATAAATGGGTGATTCAAAGAAGACTCTGTGATCATGAGAGTACATGTCACAAGTGATCAATGAACCGTGAAGCATAGTGATACACCATATAAGTGAAACGCACAGAATATGTAGTATCCGATGCTCCTTGAGGGGATAACATCTCAAAAAGGGATCCATATAGTACTAATCCGTGTGACCAACGTGACAGTATCAAGTAAAGTAATTTAAAGCAGGAAAATAATTCTAAACAGGATATGAAATAATCAGAGAATGTACTCGCCTGGTATCTGAGTGTCCAAGATGAAATTACTGTCCGAGGAGTGGTGTCTGACTCCTATTTAGAACAACACAAGTCACAACAAGTCCAGAATGGTAAAATGAAGTTCTACTATGCACTCTACATGAGTCTAGGTCAAACTAGGCCAAAGTAAACTCTTGGTCAACCTTGGTCAACCCTAGAAGTCAAACTATGTCAACTATGGTCAAACTAGGTCTAACAAGTCTAAATTAGGTCAAACAAGTTATTCTAGGTCTAAACTAGTCTATACTAGTCAACATGATCAAGCTAGGTCAAGTCTAGGGCAAACTTAGACTAACTAAGGTTTTGGTCAACATAGACTAGTCCACAAGGTAATTAGGCCAAGGGTTAACTATCTAATCAAACTCTATAAGGCTAACTCAATCAACCGTAGGCTAACATGTATTAGGATACCTAAGATACTATACCACAATGTTAAGGTATAACCAATCTCCTATATATGTATATCACACAAAATATATATAGTCTAACTACATATATACCAATATCTATATACATGACCAACTAAATATATATATATACACATATATATATATATAGCTAACTATATACATAACATATATATATATATATATATATATATATATATATATATATATATATATATATATATATATATATATATATATAGGAAAGTGGAGAGGTGTCAAGTGTGTGTGCATGAGTGAGAGGGTGAGAGCTAACTGTGTGTGTATGTGTGTGTGTGTGTGTGTGTGTGTTAGTTGACAGTGAGTGATATTAGGAAAATCAGTGAGTAGCTCAGCAGTGTAGCAAGTATCAATGTGTGTTCAGTCCAGTGGACAGTAGGATGTGTGTGTGTGGGATAGTTGACAGGTTTAGCTAGGGAGTGTGTCAATGCTTGTGTATGTGAGAGTGACTGAGTGATGTGTACAGTCCAATGCTGGACAGTGAGTGTACATGAGTGAGTGTGTTGCTAAACAGGGAAGAAAAGGAATGGAAACCAATTCATGTTTTCAGTTTTCAGTCCCAATGGTTTGAAATCCCATTTTGAATCCAATTAACCACCAAATCAACCCAAATTCGACATACAAGTAGATTACATATAGGAGAACCATATTAGGGACTTTAACCATGCTAACAACAGTATTAATTGGGTTAATTTTGATGCCAAAGTTCGAATTTAGAAACTGGAATATAAACTAAAATTTGTGTATCAGTCCAAAATAGGTAAATGGGAAATAATGGTTTAAATCATTCTAAAATGTAAATCAAAAGGTTGGTAATGAGTACCCAACAAGTGTTCGTGTCCCAGAGGGTGTCTCGTGTCCACCACAAAGTGACACGACGTGTCCACATCAATTAAACCCAAATCGACCAAACTGGGCACTGTACAGCAGTGCAGCCTCGTGCACAAGTGCACGCATGTCGTGCACCTGACACAGGACACTTCGTGTCTCGTGCACACACCCACGAGTTCGCCCAATATAGGTCTTCGTCTGACACAGCCTGACACAGGTCCACGTGTCACGATGTCGTATCTAGGAGTGCGTATCAGTGCACGAAAACCCGACTGAACAGTCAGTGAAAAACCCAGTACGGGCTGAAAAACGTGTCCGACACGATACGAGAGTGTCTCCAACTTGGAGGACCTCGTGTCAGTCATTGCCCCTTGGCCCACGCCAAGTGGCATGACCTGAGTCGCCGTGTCCAACGAGAAACAACACCCGAGTAGCAGGGCAACGTGTGTAGTGTGTCAACCCGCGTGTTCGTGTCCAATTTCTGACACGACACGACACGACACGAAAACAATCTCAGTCCATCAGAAACATGTAAGCCACAATAAAACACAAATTCCTATTCAGAAACTTTCTAAAAATTAAATCGAAATGCCCTTTGGGGCATTTCATCAAACACCTTAACTAGTGGGCTGATACGTGTCCATTTAGGACACGAAATGGACACAAAATCCTACAAAAATCTAGGGTTAGCTAGGGGACACTTAGATCTAGGTTAATATGCAATAATAACAGCATCTAACATTGAGTTTTAGGGATTTACCTATTGGTGTTACAACTCCTCAAAAAGCTCCAAAGAGGGGGTGTCTCCTTGCTCCCCAAACTTTACCAAATTGTTATGAAACTGATGATAAAATATACCAACAGCAAGAAAACCTAAATTAACCCTATTGCAATTTGTTTGAGGGAAAAAGGAATTTATTTGGATTTTCTATGAATTAATGAAGTTGGTACATACCTCTCTTTCCAAATGAACTTTCCTAAAGAGGCTAGCCCTAATGGAAGAGAGTATTTATAAGGTGGGATTCCCAATGTAGGTGTGGTGTGTCCGGCCATAGAGTGAATTAGGGTTAGGGTTAGCTAGTGGGTTGGGCTTTGGGCCCCTATGTGCCAAGTTGCTAATTAATGGTTCAACCATAAGTCATGGCTTGTGACTTAACTATTCCAACTTAAATTCTAATGGCCTATTAGGAATCAACTTAATGTTAGGTTAGGGTCACATGACCTAATCAAGTCCAAACACAACTAGGGTTAGCTTCTAGGTTAGTCTACCAAGGTCTATGCTAGTCAAAGTCAACCTAGTCAACCAACATTCAAATAATTTCAAAATAAATCCTAAAAATTCCATAAATTCAAATAAATTATAATAAAATCAAATAACCCCAAAAATGACAAAAATACCCTCAAACTAGAAATGATAAATGAAATACCCTAATCACAAGTCATGATATTAAATAGTTTAAAAAAAAGATTAAAAATCACCAAAAATCATAATATGAATTAAATATAAATAAATAATAATTATAATTACAAAATTTCAAAATTACCCTCATTTGGAAAACTGGGTGTTACACTAGGACTTATCTCCAAGTGTGGGGGTAAGGTAGAGAAATGTGAAGTTTGTGCTCAAATAAAGATCACAAGGAAACCCTTTCCTCGGGTTAATCGAAGTACAGATCTTCTTGAGTTAGTACACTCCGATATCTGTGACTTCAAACAGTTCTCTACAAAGGCCGGGATGAAGTATTTCATAACCTTCATCGGTGACTTCTCTAAGTATGCGATCGTCTACTTGCTGAAGGCTAAAGACGAAGCATCGAGAAGTTCAAGGAGTTCAGAGCTGAAGCTAAGCGGCAGACTGGACAACAACTTAAAAGAATAAGAAGTGATCGAGGTGGAGAGTACAGGTCTCATGAATTCGCATCGTTCTGCAAAGAACATGGAATTGTCAATGAGACTACGGCTCCGTACTCTCCTCAATCAAACGGACTAGCAGAGAGGAAGAATAGAACGTTAACAGAAATGATTAACTCAATGCTGTTGACTGCGGGTCTTCCTAAGTGTTACTGGAGAGAAGCTGCATTGACGGCCACTTTTATTTTAAATAGAGTGCCTCATGCAACTTCAGACGTTACTCCTCATGAACTCTGGTTCAAGGTCAGACCTAACTTGAATGTCATTCGAGTGTGGGGGTGTCTGGCATATGTCAAGCTTCCAGATATGAAGATTCAGAAGCTTGGGACAAGGACTACTAAGATGATCTTCTTGGGGTATGCCGAGAAGAGTGATGCTCGAAGATTTCTTGATATTGAGTTAAATCATATCATTGAATCTCGCGACGCAGAATATTTTGAAGACAAATTTGTAAGGCACAAGAATATTGTTCTTACGGATGTACCGGAGAACAATGAGGGTGCGCAAGAAACTGAAGTCTTCAATGAAGATGTGGTCTAAAAAGATATTGTTGTTGAAACAACGATTGAACCAGAACAAGCTGAGCAGTCAGCTAAGCGTATGAGCTGGACGAAGGACTTCGGAAGTGACTTTATCACCTATCATGTTGAAGCACATCCGCTTACCTATGATGAGGCGATGAAGAACAAAGACGTAATTTTCTGGAAGGAGGCGATTGACAATGAAATTGATTCCATCACCTCAAATAACACTTAGGTGTTGGTTGATCTTCCTGAAGGAGCGAAATCCATCGGATGCAAATGGATCTTCAAGAAGAAGATGAAAGCAGACGGAACTATTGACAAGTTCAAGGCTAGGTTGGTAGCCAAGGAGTTTTCTCAGAAGCAGAGAATTGACTACTTTGACATGTATGCTCCAGTAGCCCGGATGACCACCATCAGAATGTTGATTGCTCTCGCAGCAATACATAAGATGGTGATACATCAGATGGATGTGAAAATGGCTTTCCTAAATGATGAGCTGACCGAAGAGATATACATGCAACAGCCAGAGGGATTTGTCGTCAAGGGTCTTGAAGACAAAGTCTGCAAGTTGGTGAAATCTTTTTACGGTCTTAAACAGACTCCCAAGATGTGGCATGAGAAATTTGACAAAGTTATAAGATCAAGTGGCTACATGATCAGCGAGACGGACAAGTATATTTACACGAAGTTCGCTGATGGAAAAGGTATGATTGTTTGTCTGTACGTGGACGACATGCTTATCCTAGGTACGGATATGGATTGTGTCACGGAGACAAAGAAATTCATCTCGAGCAAGTTCAGTATGAAGGACTTGGGGGAAGCTGATGTGATCTTAGAGATCAAGATCATTCGGACAGACATTGGACTAGCACTGTCACAATCTCATTATATTGAGAAAATAATCACTCATTATGGGTATCAGGATCTTCTAGGGATCGATACGCCGTACAGGTGTGATCTGAAGCTGAAGCCTAATTCAGGGGAAAGCGTCAGACAGCTGGAGTATGCAAGCGTAATCGGGAGTTTGATGTATGCTACTACTGCCACAAGGCCTGACATAGCTTTCGTCGTGGGAATGCTGAGTCGTTTCACGAGCAACCCAGGTGTTGAACACTGGAAAGCTGTAAACGGGTTATGAGATATCTCAAGAAGACTCAGACATATGCACTGTACTACAGCGGAGATTCACCTGTAGTGGAAGGCTTCAGTGATGCCAGTTGGTGCTCAGAGGTGGAGAGCGAGAGGTCCATAGGTGGATTCATTTCACAATGGGTAGAGCTGCTATATCGTAAAAGTCGAAGAAGCAGACTATGCTCTCGTGGTCATCCATGGAATCTGAGTTCTTTGCACTTGATACCGCAGCCGAGGAAGCAGAATAGTTTTGGGAGCTCATGTATGATCTTTCAGTGGTTGGGGCACAAATACCGGCGATACCGATATACTGCGACAACCAGGCGACTGCGACGGTGGCATCAAATGACCTCTTCAACGGAAAGAAGAGGACTGTGCGGTTGAAGCATAGGGCAGTACACGATCTTATCAAGAGAGGTGTTATTGCAGTGATTGATGTTCAAAGTCAGGAGGACCTGGCGGATCCGTTCACCAAGGGCCTCAAGCGCCAGTTGGTCGATGACACAGCTTGTAAAATAGGCTTGAAGGCATTCTGATATTGTATTATTGTATTCCTACCATAAAATTTTATGCTAATAGTTCAAAGAGAAATCTACTAGGCATCTAGCTTTTGGTTCAAGGGAGGACCACTAATCGGAAGAATATCATGAACGGTGGGTACATGTTCTATTGGGCATGGAGAGGTTACGGACCTACAACCACTGTTGTTTTCTGCAGAAAATGGATCTTGTGGGAAGGTTGGCTTAAATGCCTTAATGAGTTCTCAGGCAGAGTGAATGCCTGGTGTGCTTTACAGGAAGCACGGTAGAACAGCACCACAAGGAGTGAAACTCCATGCTACTGTGGGGTGACTCCACCATGAGGTTCCCAGGTATGGGGTAATGCCTCGGCTTTGCTAGCCAAGTCACAGCGGCGTAGCACCGCAAATAGGCAGTTAGCCTAATGCTGTATGTTAAAATAAAGAGAGGGGTAGTCAGCACTACAAAGAGGAGGAGTTCCTCGTGTTACACTGACACGGCACCACAATGAGGTACCCGGTTAGGGATAAAGCCTCGCCCTTGCAAGCCATGTCGTTGCGGCATAACGCCGCAAGGGAGCCTAAGGCTTCATGCTGGGTAGTTTGGCACTACAAAGAGGCGGTGGCCTCATGCTACAGTAGTATGACACTACGATGAGGTTTCCGTTACGGGGTAAGGCCTTGGCTTTAAGCTATGTCATAGCGGCGTAGCACCGCAAGGAAAGCGCAAAGCGCTTCATACCATGTCTCTTTATAATGAACTCACCTATAGTGTATGGATAAAGAGATATCAGGCCGTCTCTTGAGGGTAAACTTGTAGATGCCCAAAATTATACACAGAAACCAGGCTGGCACAAGACCTTTAATGTGTAGCCAGAAGCACATGTAACTACATTATGTGAGTGGAAAGAATTTCAGCTATGGTGCAGAATTCAAGGCTTAGTCCATTCTTGTATTATAGTCTGTTGTTTGACCCATGCGGGAAGATTCAAGTCGTCAGCAACATCTCTCCTAATGCATAATGGACAGTTACGGTGGGGAACACTTATACCCATATATAGAGATATGTGGGAGATTATTGGGATTTGGCCTTTCATTATGAATTTTAGTCCCACATCGGCTAGGCCAAAGGAGTTGTATTTCTATATATTAGCTATGCTATTATTGGAGATGCACATGTGGTGTGGTGGTGCACATGGGTGTGCCATGTGGGATTATTTTTCTAATGGGAAAAAGGCTAAATCAATAATTAAAAGCATTCATGTTTTTTGCTCTTGGAAAATTTATTTTCATGGGAGCTAAGCCCCGTAGGGGCTTAGCGACTCGGACCCGAACTCGGGCTCATGGGCTCATGAGGCGTAATGTGGCATTTTGTTGGCGTACTTTACACTTAGCATGTCAGCATCGTCGCTAGGCGCATAGTGCGCTTAAGTTGCGCTCGTTGCGCGAGCCACTTGCGCAGCCAGGCGCGCTGCCAGGTTGCGCGACCAGTTGCGCAAGCCAGGTTGCGCGGCCAGTTGTGCAAGCCATGTTGCACGGCCAGGAAGCGCTGCCAGGTTGCGCTGCCCGGTTGCACGGCTCAGGTTGTGCGACCCTGGTTGTGCGACCCAGGTTGCACGTCTAGTTGCGCGGCTGGCGCAAGTGGCTCCGTGCGCGTACTGCGCACAGTATGCAAGGCGCGCGGGATGCGCGAGTGGTGAAACTTGCTTCAGATCATGCCTGAGAATGATCTGAGCGGTTACTGCACGTTCGGAGTGGTTATTACCACGTCCCGAATGTTGTACTAACCGGACAGTTGCTACTCAGGCCTATAAAAGGTCTCTTCTCTCTCACAGGCAGAATATACAAAATATATACAGAAAGTTACGAAAGTTTACAAGTGTTTCTTAACACAAGTAAACAGAGTCTGTGAAAGAGAAGAGAAGCTTTGCACCAGCGTTACTTTTGCACGGGAGTTCGTCTACGATCCGAGGAGTCAGAAAAGCAGAAGTGTTCCAAAGTTCTCCGATGAACTTTCTGGTTCCTGGAAGCTATTCGTGTGGGGGCGAATATAGCTTTGAATAATGGTGATCATTCACCCCAGCAGGCCATCTTCCATCTTTCGTCTGTCATCTTCTTCGCTGCTGTGGATTACGAAATCTTTTTAGATTCTCGTAATATCATAACGAAATCTTCTTAGATCTTCGTTATACTTACGCAACCTTCCTAGAAGTGTTGCGTTGGAACATAGTTCTTACAATTGTTTCATCTTCTCAGTTTTTCCATCGAAAAATTGTGCCCCGACACTAACAGGTAGTTAAGGAAGTAATGGACATGATCCATTAATCAAATTTTAATGCAGTTTGGTGTATTAATACTTTTCTAGAAGACATCAGCTTTTGGTGCTCAAAGTTTGATTGAATTGAATTCAAAGTTGATTCCATAACTTGTAATTTGGTACTAGAGTTTGTTGTTTTGATACTTTTTCTAAAAGACGTCAACTTTTGGCACTCTAAGTTTGGTTGTTTTGAATTTAAAGTTAATTTCAGAACTTGTAATCTTGGAGTACAATCTTGCTAGTTCAAATTTTGATGCTTTAACTTTTGGCAGTTTGGTTGTTTTGAATTTAAAGTTAATTTCAGAACTTGTAATCTTGGAGTACAATATTGCTAGTCTAAATTTTGCTACTTTTAACTTTTGGCACTCTAAGTTTGGTTGTTATGAATTTGAAGTTAATTTCAGAACTTGTAGTCTTGGAGTACAATTTTGCTAGTTTAAATTTTGGTGCTTAAGCTGCTTTCAATTGGTTTCATCCACATATTGACTGTCCAAAGTAGCTAAGCACCAAAATAAAAATTGTAAATAGCAAAATCGTACTCGTAATTTGACTGTCCATGAACTGGCTGTGGATATGTTTTTTAATCTCCCCCCAATATGGCTTAGGCTAGCTCTGCTGAGGGATGATACTTTTCTTGTTGATCCATTCTCCGGATATCACACGTAACAAGGTGCAGATTTTCATATTTTCCATCCTCAAACCTCAAGGTTTATGACAGTTATTTGGACCAGACATCCAACAGTGTTTCTATTCACGCTCATATCTGACTTTCGATGGGTTTCCTCCCGTCCTCAAGAGTAGATTTGTTTCTCAAAACAAGTCATATAAGACCATAAAGTTTGGATATAATAACATAGATATATAGAATTCTAGTGTAGTTTTCTAGAGAGAGTGAGAGATTCATATAAGACCATAAAGTTTTGGATATAAGAAATCAGAAAGTTTGGATATAATCGTATAAGAACATAGATCTATAGGATTCTAGTGTAGTTTTCTTCTACCAGTTCGACTTTTGTGGCGAACAGGCTACTTGTCAAACATGCCAAGAACTCGTTCTCATCCAAAAACTTGAAAATCCTAACTAATGACTTATGGTTTTCGGGTCTGTCCGGTCCACTCTTATTATCAGATTCGGATTTTTTTTTTTGTAAAATTCCACGCACACACAATTGGGGGGCTCGAACCTTGCCGGCCCCTCCGGATGTCCATTCTAATACCACTAGGCTAGAGAGCTCGGACACCGAATTCGGACTTAATTTGCCTTCAGTCCCACAAGCCATACTACGAACCAGTCCACGTCGAATTTTTCCTTTCAGGTCCAGTCCAATTATATATATATATATATATATATATATATATATATATATATATATATATATATATATATATATATATATATATATTGAAAGAAGGTAATTGTGGCGAACGCTCCCACCGGAAATCGTTCTCCTGACCACTCGGGCCGCATGCATCTCTCTTAACCACTAGGCTAGAGGTCATTTGCAATTTTATATATATATATATATATATATATATATATATATATATATATATATATATATATATATATATATATATTTTTTATATATATATATATATATATATATATATATATATATATATATATATATATATATATGTGTGTATATAATAATAATAATAATAATAATAATAATAATAATAATAATAATAATAATAATAATAATAATAATAATAATAATAATAATAATACAGTTGTTAGTGGTTTGCTAGGAAAAAAAATCCTTATATCCTTACTTTATATATATATATATGTATATATATATATATATATATATATATATATATATATATATATATATATAAAGTAAGGATATAAGGATTTTTTTTCATAGCAAACCACTAACAACTGTATTATTTTGGTGTTATAACTATATATAAATACCGTATACATAATAATTTTAAGGGAATTTTGACTTTTACCCACTTGTTAAATGAATTTGTACTTACATCCCACATTTTTATTTTATTAGACTTTTATCCTATTTTTTGTCACGAAAAATATTCATTTTTTATCACGAAAAATATTCGTTTTGTCACCAAAAATATTTTTATGACAAAAAGTGGTATGAAAGTCTAATAAAATTAAAATGAGCGATATAAGTACAAATTCATATTAACAAGTGAGATGAAACTCAAAAATTCCCTAATTTTAATATATAATTTTGAACTGAATAGCCCTCGAGTGGGCTCAGATTCGGTTCGGATTTAGCCAGAATCCAGTTCTGTTCGAATCTACCCTAATCTAAAACTAGGATATTGATGACTGTTTGTGTATGAACGGGATGAGTCATTTTTTCACCCACCAAAATTAGGATGTTTGTTCACCCTCAAATAAAAAATTAACATGTGACAAATCATTCAACATAAACCACTTTCGAAGTGGTTCATAGGAGCATCTTCAACCCTATTGTGAGTTTAGAAAAAATGGTTGCCACATAGGAATGACAAGCTTTAATTTCAAAAATCCTTCTCCAATGCAAATGTAGAATAGATCATGAAGTTGACATGGCAATGACATGGCAAGGACAATGTGAAGTTGGTTGTCTAGATCTAGACAATGCATTTCACAATGACTTTGTCTCCACATCATCAATTATGAATAAAAATATTTATTAAAAAAATGAAGAAGTGGAGAAGTTGTCTGGGAAGTTGAAAAAAGTACATTTTATTGTCTCCTCCTCAATACATACTTTTGCATTGAAGAAGACTTTTCTGTCTCAATGTCTTTTGTGAGTATAAACTTGCCATCTAAGACTCGCACTGTCTTGTGCCTTGTTAGCAATTCGGCAAACGAAAAAAATTGGGACGACAAAAGTACGAGTATAAATCGGCTCAGTGCAAATAAATACGATCAAAAATTCGGTCAAATTTTCAAAAAATTGAAAAATTGAGGTTAGAAACTTCACATTCTTAAATAAGTTGTCAAATTTGGTTAACTAAACAGGTTCCCAACATATTTTTGTGCCAAATTTTTCAATAATTTATATAGAACACGTTTAAATCTTCGTATGCTTAAAATTTATGTACGGATTTTGATCTGTCAAAAGTACGCAAGTATCATACGTTTATGAAAGATACGGAAAAATTCGCGTATAATATGAGTTTTATTCGGGTGATTGCTAACAACGGTCTTGTGTCTCATGCCACCTAAAACTCACATTGTCTTCTGTCTCTTGCCACCTAAGACTCACAACACTTAACAAGACAATAGGGTTGGAGATGCTCTAAATATTCAAAATGATTTTGACTAAAGAATTTGACACGTGTCATTTCTTTATTGGAGGGTAAACAAACATCCTAGTTTTGGTGGGTGAACAAAAATGGTGGAATTACTTCTAAAGTAGCTAAGCACCAAAATTGGAATTAGTAAAATTGTGGATACGTTATGGAATATACCCCCAATTTGACTATGGCCATCTCTTGGGAGGGATGATACTTCTTAATTTCCAAGTTTTCATTTGCTTAAAAATAATCGGTTAATTTTTGTTTGAATATCTTTTGATGACATTAGCTGATACATAATCCATTACCTACTAGCATCCTTCTTTGGATGTGACGCTGCGTCCGGTCCTCAAGAGTGTATCTGCTCCTCAAAACAACTCATATAAGACCATAAAGTTTGGATATAGAAACATAGATCTATAGAATTCTAGTGTTGTTTTCTACATAAATGTAGGAAAATACCTTGAATATACCTAGTTTTGTGTATCAAAAAATTTGAACTCCTAAATTTATTAATGAGTCATTGTTTCTGGGTCCGCTCGACTCACTCTTATATCAGGTTTGGACTGAATTTGCCTCATAGACCCACATGCCCGACTATCAATCAATAGTTCATGTAATAACCATAAAATATAGGAGGATTAGTGTATTTATTTCTCTCTCTCTCTCTCTCTCTCTCTTTATATTCTTCCATTGTTCGAACCTGTAACCTCTTGGGGACTTAACACTTGAGCTAGAGGCCATTGGTTATATATATATATATATATATATATATATATATATATATATATATATATATATTTTTTTTTTTTTTTTTTTTTCCTCCAGTGGATTTTTTTTAAAGAAAATATGCTTTATTAGTTGCTTAGTAGTATGTTTGTGTAATACTTTAATAGTAGTTTATAAAGTATACTTCATGTAATGCTTTAGAAAAAAATAGTTGTTTAGTGGTATTAATTGTAGTTAAATGCTTTCAAAGTATAAAAACTCATAGAAAACAATTGTGAGATGTAGTGCTATTGTATGAATATAGTACTATTTAGTATAATATTATATTATTGTATATAAAAAAATTCGGGACTTTGTCTCCGAACCCTCTTATGATTGTGCCATGCCTCCAGTGGATTGTAATCCTGAATCCGCCACTATATATATATATATATATATATATATATATATATATATATATATATATATATATATATATATATATATATACCTAATTTTTTTAAATGACGAGGATAGAATTTCAGCCGTTCCAATGATAATTGGATTTCTATCCTACTTGGTATGGTACTTTAAGCAGATTTATATCGTAATTGTTAGAGTTTTTATTTAGAAATTACACAAAAAATAGGTTCCAATGATTCTCCATTACTATCCTATGTGGCAACAAATGAAATGATCGCTTTAATGTTGTGGGATTCAATATTATTTGGTATGCGAGATGGAGAGTTTCTATGAGAGTTTCCACTCTAGAAATATCCATATATACTCTCCATTGTACATCACCGCCAGCTAGGATAGAAATTATAATAGAATTTGCATTGTGAGAATTTTTTTTTTATTAAAGTGGATTTCTACCATAGAAATATGGTAGATAGAAATCCCTATTGGAGATGGCCTAAGCATATATAAATATAGTATAAATAAAAAAATAAAAATATATATAATATATAAATATAGTATACATAATAAATTTCAATATATATATTTTAAAGACTTAATTGCACTTTGATACTCTCAACTATTTTCATTTTTAAACTTAATATCCTAAATTTTTTTACTCAACAACTCTATACCCTCAACTATTTTAGTTTTTCAACTTAATACCTAAAACTCAAAATATCCCCAAACTACCCCTGGCTCCCTATTTCTCTCCCGATGCCCCCCTCTCTCACCGGAGAGGGGGGGAGGGCTGCTGTTGGGGGATGAAGGGGGGGGCACCGAAAGGGGGGCGGGGGTTGCTGCGGGCGGGGCGGAGGGGTGGGGCGGAGGGGTTGGGGCCGAAGGAGGGAGCGGGGACGGGAGGAGGGTTTGGGAGGTAGTTTTGAATTTTATGCAGGGACATTATTGTCCAAATATAATTCATGGTATCAACTTGAAAAAAAAATAGTTGAGATAGTAAGTTGAAAAACGAAAATAGTTGAGGGTATCAAAGTACAATTAAGCCTATTTTAAACTTAACAGTTTGGCCATACACGGTCCCTATCTAGTCGGAATTCCATTAGAAGCTACCCGATCAGTCGTGAATTTAAAGTTTCAGTCTAAGATTTGATCCGATCCGGTAAGCGGCGCAAGACCAGTTTAGTCCAGTCCGACCAAAGTCCAGTCAAACCGGATGAGGATCGAATCTGGGCTGATCCGTGACGCACATTTGACTAGCACTAAATGACGGATAGGGCTCCCTAATGCTTGCAGAAGCAAGGGACAATTAATTGCTCACGGACGGTACTTTTTGTTGTGGGGTTCAAGGACCCTTTTGTTTGTTTGTTTGCTTGCCCACGGGTTTTCTGAAACCAGTGGGGGAAACAATCAGGGCTCCGAGAACGCATTATCATGGCCGTTCATCTTCGTCTCAGGTTCAATCAACCAGCTCAATATATATAAAGAAACCCACAAACACAATCCTTTCGTTCATCAGCCGCCACCACAACCAAAAATCCCTTCTGTGCGTGCCAGATCTGAAATGAGTTACCTTCATTTTCAAAGAGGCGAGCAAACTCTACTAGTTGCCAATTTGTGCCATTGCCGATCCCACTCTGGCCTCAACCGTCTCTTGCTAGACACCCACATCAGAGAGCTCAAATCAAATCGGTTTGTAATTTTCTTTTTAGTTCTATAATTTTATCTAATCAGTCAAAAATAAATAAATAAATAAATAAACGATGAATTAAGTCTATATTTGCCATCTATCATGTTCTTTCTATTGTCTACTTGATTAAATAGATTTTTCTGTTGTTTCATATATTTGACTGTAATATACTTGAAATGATATTACCAACATGGCGTCGGAAGTTGGATACAATGGTTTCACCAAAAACTAGTCTAGAAAATTTTGTCGTCTTGGATTCGAAGAATGTCTAGCTTGTTGCAATCTGATCGTGTAGGTGGCGAGTCTGGTGGGCTGTAGAGGCTTGCCTCGTGTGTTCTGATCTCATGTTAGTTTGAAAAGGTAGAATGATCGCATGATACGAACAAAACAATATGGACATGTCACTAATTTTGACATTTTTCTTGATGTACTTTGGAGTATTTGTCTTGTGGCATGTGTTTGACATGATATAACATCAGAAAATTTGCCAAAACAACATGGACATGTCAATAATATATTTTAGCTAAATCAGCTGCAGATAAATAGTTTTAGGAAAATTTTGAAGAGAAATAGAGTCCGCCAAAGTAAGTGATTAACATATTGGCAAAATTTGCACAAATTGTGCTAGTCTAACTAACAAAATTTTTATCAACCATTGGGGCTAATTATGGCAAAGTGTATGACGTCTGGGAAGAAGGGATGAGGGAGCCAGAATTAGAGGCAGAAAATTTTATTTAGAGGGAGAAAATTTGCGATATATATTTACGTAGAAGAGAAAATTTTTCTGGAATTTACAGAAAACGGGATGAATGGAGTTTGAAAACAATTTTGGGTTTGGCGCCATCAACAATTGGCGCCCATTTTTTTTAATGTGTGGCTCCATCAGCAATGATGTCAAACAATTTCTTTAAGGTTTGGCGCCATCATTGATGGCGCCCAACATTAATTTGATTCTTGGCATCATCTACGATGACGTCTAAATTTTTTCTGGCCTTCGGCGCCATCAACGATGGCGCCATATTCAATTTTTTTTATTTTGAAATGGTGAATGCTGATTGGTTCAAAGTTGGGGGAGTGATTTGAGCCACGGTTCGAGAAAGGGTTTGGATTGTGCTATATATAGAGAAAAATTAACAGAGAACCAAGCATCCCTCAGTGTAGTTAAAGAGTAAAGAAAGAAGTGGGGAGGAATAAGAGAAGAGGAAGAACAACAAATTATGGTCATATTTCTGGTGGACCGACAACTCAAAAAGATATACAAGAACGTAAAAATCACATATCTTGACTAATATTTAGTGGAGAGGTAATAATTTTTTTTGAATTAATATTTATTTGTTATTTTATTTACTTATTGTAATTAATTTATTTAAATAGTTAATTTATATTTGTAGTTATACGATTCTAAGCGCGTAGTACGGTTACGTGAACATGGACAATGACACATCAAACGAAAACACATGAAAGTTAACTACCTACCAAAATGACTTGATTGATGTTTTCAGTTTTCAATACGTAGATGTGTTACGATTCCTGCAACACGACATGGATTTAGTGTTAATTTTGGCTCAGCGTTGATGGCCTCAACACAACACTTCTCAGTTGCTGGTAGGAGAAATGACAATTATTCTATGGGATGTAGTCAATTTTGTAGGGTTACCTATTATAGGTAAGATAATTTGTTAAACATTATTTTGGTCAATATCCTAATATAAGTTTTCTAATAGTTTAATTTAAAATTATAGGTGATCATATATATTTCGAAGATCGATTAGACGTTGCTGGCCTTATTAGGCGATATATTGGTGTTGATCAAACGTCAACGTAAGTTGGCTACGCAAAAATTTCATGGATATTAGATTTTCTATAAATATCTATATTGCCAATCATATTTGTTAAAAAAAATTTAAATAACTCATCAAAATGGCGGACGTATTCCTGGTGAACCGGTTACAGATGTCATCTTACAGGAACGAAACAATTACATATCTAATCTTATTTTTACGACCAGATAAAATTTTAAATTGTAAGTATTATAGATAATTTTTTTTGACATAAATATAATAAATATATTTTGATTGTAGCTATACGATTATCTTCTGGATTTATGGGAGCATTCATATTGGAGGATGCAGAGGATATCGCAAATAAGAGTTAATTACTCCCCAAAAGGAGTTGTTACATTCATTTGTGTTTCAATATTTAGATTAAATTAAAATTTTAATTCACAATGTCCACCTAATTTTAAGTTTCGCTGATTGGTGGCCTTAACGCGACACTTTTCAATTGTTAGTTGGTGAAATGACGATCACACTTTAGGATGTTGCAAATATACTAGGGTTACCTATTATAGGTGACCATATATATTTTGGTACACAGTAAATCAGAAAATTTACTGTATAATAAAAAATTTAATACAAATTGCTAATAACGATAAAATATGGTAAAATTTACATATACGATAAGATCCGACAGACGAACTGTCTGAATTTGGAGTGATGTCCAAATTTTGACAGACGGTCTATCGGAATTTGGACATCACCCCAAATTCCGACAACTCGTCTGTCGGAACCCCCCCCCCCCCCCCCCCGGTTCGCTTGGTTGGCGGTTCACTTGGTTCGGTTCAAGGGTCGGTTCAAGGGTGAAGGGTGGTTCATATTCAAGATAGGTTGGTGGGGTGGTTGGTTGGTGGAGTAGTAAAGGTTGGGAAAATGTTGCTGTGAAGAGCAACCGAGAAGAAGAAAAGAAGAAGATGTGGAGGAAGAAGAAGAAGAAGTTCAGAAGAAGAAGAAGTATTGGTTAGTTATATTATTTTTTTAATTATAGATATTTTTTATATTCTAAGAATAAGAAGTATTGGTTAGTCATTGTTTATTCTAAGTATTGGTTAGACAATTTTTTTTTAATTTTATTTATTACACAAATACTAATGTTCATCCCTAACCCAAACACTAATCTTAAACCTAAAACCTAATTAGACCCCAACCCTAACCCTCTTCCAAACCCGTTAACTAAATCCTAACCTTAACCCTAGTATGAACCCTAACTTAAACCTAATCTTGACTCTAACTTAAACATAATCTTGAACCTAAACTTTAAACCCCAACCCTAACTAAAACCTAATCTTCAACCTAACTTAAACCCTAACCCTAACTTAAACCTAATCTTGAACCTAACTTAAACCCCAAATTAATCCTACCATTTACCTTTATCCTAATCGTATTCAAAATCCTAGTAATAATCTTAATCCTAACGTAATGTAAACCTTAATCATGATCCTAATGTAGATCTTATTCATGACTATTTAAATATGCATTTTGACAACTATCTTTTTACAGATGGCTACCCAAAACGATGGTCATATACCAGGGGGGCCAACTACAGAATTGATTAAGCAGCAACGCGAGTCGCACATATGTAGTCTGATATTTACTGGAGAGGTATATACTTTTAATTGTGTTAGTGAATAAAATTTACATTTTATATGTTTTGTAATAACATAGTTTGTATGTTTTATATATAGCTATGTGATTATAAAAAGGAAGTGCGGTGTCGAGAAATAATACATGACACTATGAGGGCCAACTTGGTTTCTGAAAATTGACTAGTGACCAAGAATCTTTATTGCACGTATTTGGTTTTCAGTACCTTGATCAAATACGTTTTCTACGTCACGATAGAGACTTGATTCTCAGTCTAGTAAAGCGTTGGCGGCCCGAACGAAATACGTTTCAGCTATCTGTCGGAGAAATGATTATTGTGCTTAAAGATGTTGCAAATATTTTAGGTCTACCTATCACAGGTGAACCTATAATATTTGATGAGTTATTTTTCGTTGAGACAACGATCATGGGGTACCTAGGTGTGGAGGCACCAAAATTGAAAGGCAAAGGCCTAGTGTCCTATTCATGACTTCGTCAGAATTTTATGTACGTAGATCGTATCGGTGACGAAGAAATCTCAGTTGATGAGGAACGGGTAAGTATTACATTTATGGTTAATATATATGACGAAGAAATCTCGATTTAATTTAGCTAATATAATTTTTTTTTAATATTCTGTTCAGGTCATTCCATGCACTAGAGCCTATTTATTAGGCCTTATTAATGCATTTTTGTTTTCCGCCGCATTATATATGGTAACGGTTTCTGCTATTTCTGAAAGATTTGACTGAACCGACGAGTCATGCTTGGGAAGCGTCAATGCTGGCATAACTATACAGTGCTATGTCAGATTTTGTGCAGTTTCAGTCAAAGGACAAATTGATGAAAAATGTAAATGGATGCGCTACATTGATCCAGGTACGGAAATTGTTTGAATTTGACATACATTTACAATTTGTACACTTATATTATATATTTTTTAGGTTTGGTCCTACGAGCAATTTTCTATCGGTAGATCACTTTCTCGTATCAGTAGTGACACATGTATTTTCGGTCGTTTTACGGTGGACTACTGATGCGGTAGATTTCGCACACTGTGTTTACTCGGTTGCCCACATATATCGGGGCCAATTTGATTCACTAAAGATTTCAGAGGTAAATAAAAGTCGCCATTCTACGTCAGATTTTGTATATTCTGTTTTATTAACTTATAATTATTTGTCAAAAAACAGGTTCAAATGGTGCATTACTGTATTAATCCTTATCCTTCTGAGATAGAACGAACAACATATGAATTAAGTCTCCATAGGTTTTACATAATATACCATGGAGATATAATGTATCATCCAGCTGATCGGATTATGAGACAATTCGGTATGAAACAACATATACCCGAAGACCCACCTCACTACAATCGCGGTAGAGGAAGTGCAACCGCAAGAGCCCGTAAATTAATTCATGCTTGGAAATCCAGACTAGAGACGCATAACATCTCACATTTGTCTCAGAACATAGCTACTATGGAGGACTGTAAGTTATTTTAAAGTTAATATTTTTTTCATATTTGTCTCATAACATCTCACATTTTTCGTATATGCAACAATATACGGGAATTTTGCATATAGATCTTGGTGGGGATCTCGAGTTATAAGCAACAGACGCTACATATATCAGGAGCCTCGATTCGAGCATAGTGCTATAGATGATTATAGTCTGCGTGGATTTTATGAACATATAATAAGAACTGATGTAAGTAATTTTTTTAGTTTATAATATTTTAGTTTACAATGTTTTAGCTTACATAAAAACTAACTTAAATAATGTGTTATTATTTCAGGTTTCAGCTTAGGAGCAAGCATGTCACCCCCAGTTTTTGAATTAGGGGTATTTTTGTCATTTTCCAAGTTTTATAATTTTGGAAAATTTTATTGGATTTTATAGGATTTTTAGGGATTTGTTTGATTTAGTTTGAATTTTATCTAATTTGGACTTAAGTTGGAGACCCGGGTAGTCTAGACCCTAGTGGGACCCACATACTAGCTGGGCTTGGCCCACATGCCATCCTAACTAGGCTAGAAACCAATAAACCATGCTCCCATAGTTTAACTAGTCATTTAGAGACTTAATTAGTCAATTAGAGTTAAACCGAAACAAACCGAACCAAACCAAACCCAAAAAGAACCAAACTAATTCTATTGGGTTTGGAGGCCTAATGGGTCTCCACCCAAACCCATTAGATCCCCCCTTGGCCGGCCACACATAGGCCACACCCCCTCCTCTTTCCTTCACACCTAAGTAACCTCTCTCTCTCTCTCCATTTCATTTCTTTTGAAGCTTCTTCTTCAAGAAGACAAATTCTAGGTGAGCTCTTAAATCCCTAATTAATTCCTCTCTTGCATTTATTTCTTTCACAATAAATGTGGAGGAGATCATTCTCCACATTTTGACCATAGATTTTGTAGGTTTTCCTAAAACTAGTTTAGGGTTTTAATTAGGAGTTTTTCCTTTATATAGAGTGTATGTATATATATGTGTATATATATTTATATGTATTTGTGTGTGTGTAGAGGAGAGTGGTGGTGGTGGTGTCATGAGAGAGTGTGTGTGTGTGAGTGTGTTTGAGTGAAAGAGAGTGTGTGTGTGAGTGTGTTTGAGAGAGAGTGTGTGTGTATGTATATATATATATATATATATATATATATATATATATATATATATATATATATATATATATATATATAGACATGTGTGTGTGTATATATTTATATATATAGATATGTATGTGAGTATATATATATATATATATATATATATATATATATATATATATATATATATATATATATATATATATATATAGGAGGGGAAGAATGAGAAGAAGAGGGAGAATAAGAAACAGCAGCGCAGCAGCAGTAGTAAAGCAGTGCAGCAGCAACAGTAGGCAGCTGCAGCAGCAGCAATTAGCCTAACAGCAGCAGCAGCAAATAGCCTAGCAGCAGCAGCAGTAATAATAAGAAGAAGGAGAGGAGAAGAATAAGGAGAATAGGAAGAAGAAAGGGAAGATTAGAAGAAGAATGAGAAGAAGAAGAAGATTAGAAGAAGAATGAGAAGAAGAATTAGAAGGGAAGATTAGAAGAAGAATGAGAGGAAGAGAATTAGAAGAAGAATGAGGAAGAGAATTAGAAGAAGAATAAGGAAAAAGAATTAGAAGAAGAAGAATTAGAATAGGAATGAGAAGAAGAATGAGAAGTAGAATTAGAATAGGAATGAGAAGAAGAATTAGAAGGAGAATTAGAAGAAGAATTAGGAGAAGAAGAATAAGAAATAAGAATAAGGAGAAGGGAAGGGAAAAAGAGAAGGAGAGGGAGAAAGAAGGATAGTAGTGTGAGAATGTAGGAAATCGAATTTAAAGGAGATTGAGTGAATCATATTTGGTGAAGGGGTGAAATTGAGCTCCGAGTGTCAGAACGCATTGAAACTTAGAGGAGACCTAGATTATGTGAATTAGACTTTGTGGGTAGGCTCCCGAATTGAAATCGGAATATCGTGTGGGAGTAGGACGATGGTATCGCACCGTACCATTGCGTATCTTGAGATATTCAAGATAATCGGCAATAGGCCGTAAGATGGACTGGATGTCCACTCTACCTAGGAAGCGTGGTAGGTAATGAATGTATAGGCTAGTATCCTACTACCCTAGGAAGCACGGGTTGAAATACCAAGCGTAGGTAGGCTAACTTGGTATTTGCCTATGTTAGAAATTTACCTTTGTAAAGGGTAAATTTAAGATATTGGCCTACGGCCAAGATATGGGTTTCGGAGTTCAAGATGGACTCGGATATGGGTTGTAAGGGTTGGTAATGATTAGAAATAGTCGCCTAGACCTAGTCTTGACCTTGGTTTACCACGGTTGACTTTTTAGACCAAAAGTAAACTATAGTTCAACACTTTACCCAATTTAGTCCCAAATTCCATTAGACTTGAACAGTTGACCAAAAGTCAACTGTTAGTCACCGTTGACCTAGGGTTGACCAGAGTTGATCCGTTGACCGAAAGTCAACTGTAAGTCAACTTTCGACCTAGTTTGATATGGGTTGACTTCCAATGTTCTCCTATGACCAAGGTTGACCTAACTAGACGTGTCTTGACCTAGAATGACTTAATAGGATTTAAATTGATTTAACTTTACTCCCTAAACATAGTATTGATATGTCTTGTTCTCTATAGGTCCTCGAGGCGCTGTATTGGATCCAGTTGACATATTATATCATATCACAGGCGAGTACATTCTCTGATAACTTTTTTCCTATTTATGATAACTGTTATGATTCATGTACTTAGTGTAGATATACTTGTTCCTGACACATGGTTCTCACGAATTGGTTTTCCTGGATCTCGATGAGAGATGTTACTCCTTGTTAGCTTGGGATGTATTGTGCAAGCTCCCTTGTAGCTCTTACGCAATATGTGGTCACTGATTCTAGAAAAGACTTGCTCCCTTCTCATAGAATCCCGTGCAGTGACGTGTCCTGTTGGATCCATTCTACCAGTTGGGGGTGGGGGAGTAGTAGCGTATGCCTGTGATCAAATCCATCTTGCATTCTTGAACAGTGTTAGTCATATATCGCACTTATGACTAGCCAGGCCAGTTCTTACAGGTACCCAAGCCGATCACAAGTTGAAACTACTACTCACACACATTGGATAGATGGCTTACCCTGATTTGTGTACATACCATGATTAGTTCTATTTTTCTGTTCTAGCTCTAGCTCTACAGCTTACCATGCCATGATACATATATGTACACTCCATGATTTCATTGTATATGCTCTATATACAGTCTTATGGCTTTTATTCTATTTTGAGATCTGTTATGAGATATATGTACTCGTTCCATCCTGACCGGATATGTTGAAAATGTTTACAGATGCAGAGAAGGACTATTATTGCACTTACTACGGCCCACCGGACGTAGTAGGTTTAGAGACCGATACCCTAGATCAGCAGGGTGCAGTACCGCAGGGCGAGACACCGCCTATCCTGTAGATAGAGTAGGTCTTTTGTACTGGACCTTGTCTCCAGTTACTCTTGGGACTGTTATTGTTTTGTTTAGTATTAGAGACTTTGGACTTGGACTTGTATATTCTTTGTGTTTGGACTTGACAGGTTATATTTTATCGTCGTGTTGTCTTTATCTTTCAGTATTTACTTTATCATCTTAGAGTTGTGATTGAGTACTCATATATTATCATTGCTTGTCCTCCGTTCGGAGTTGACCATATTCTCAACAGGTTTTGATATTATATAAACTGTTGTTAGAGTAGGAAACCTACAGCGTTCCATGCCGTTTTTACGGTGTGGGCTGGACGTTGTTACGCACACGTGCCCTTACAGCGGGTGCGGGTCGTGACACATTTTTAGTGGTGGCCCATGCAGGTCCTGAAGTCGCAATTAGTGCGATGTCGTAGCGGCACTCGTCTTAGAGTGTTGACTACGAGCCTGTGTTACATATAGGAGGTGGTAGGCTAAGAATACTCAATCACAGTAGGATCTTTCCTTGCTTATCTTGCTTACCGTTTTTGATATTGATTTAATGTATTCTAGCTGTCCTCTTTTGATATAATCCTTCTTGTGCCATATTGATATCTTCTTTTCAATCTGTCTCCAGGATGGTTATAACTCATTCTCCCGGTGAGGAGCACGGGGAGACGGAGAGGTCTGCTACCTCTGGCGGACAGGCTCCAGTCACTTTCCCTGCAGTTGGGACTTCAGTAGGGGCTCTCGGGGGTACTCCTCCAGCGCTCTCGATGACTGTCCCTGGGGTCACTGCGGGTGCTCTTCCTACAGTGTCGGGGGCGACGACGGGATCTGTCGGGGGCGTTCTTCCTCCTCCTCAGCAGGGGACTCCTCCGCCGGTGGTGGGTGCTATTCTTCCGTTGCCTCCTTTGTCTACAGATATGGGATAGATGCTCGCGTTCTTTCAGCAGGTGCTGGAGTCCCAGCGGGCCCAGCACGAGGCACAGATGAGACAGACTGAGGCCATGCGCCAGGGCATGGAGGATGCCCATAGATTGGCCCTAGCTACGGTGGAGCGTGGGGCTCCACAGAGGGAGGTGCAGCAGCAGAAGATCGGAGACATCCAGGCTTTCAAGAAGATGGGTCCGAGGGATTTCAGAGGGACCGAGGGCATTGTTTATGCTGATGACTGGCTCGAGGATATCGAGCGTCAGAGGGCCTCCCGCCTGGCAGACGACCTGAAGGTCGAGGCGGTTGGCTTGCAGTTATTAGATGTTGCCCGGACATGGTTCCGGAACGAGCCGGCTCTTGCAGGAGAGGGCCACGCTTGGGCTGAGTTTCGGATCCTGTTCAGAGAGAAGTTCTTTTCTACCACAGACAAGATCGGCCTAGTGCAGCAGTTTCAGAACCTGCAGCAGGGCAGTATGACTGTGGAGGAGTATGTGACGGAGTTCGGCCGACTGAGCCGATACGCCGAGTACATGGTGAGCGACCCAGTGATCCGAGCAGAGCACTTCCGGGAGGGATTGACATGGGATATCAAGATCCTGATCCCTTCCTTCTATGCGACATATGCAGAGGTCTATGCGGAGGCTCGGAAAGTGGAGAGAGAGTGGGACTTGAAGCCGAAGAGGGATCGTGAGTTGTTTTCGGGGACCAGTAGCAGCACGGGGGCTGCTAAGCGCCCTCAGCTTCAGCATCAGCCGTTCCAGCATCATCAGCAGCAGGTGCAGGCCAGGGCACCTGTCCAGAGGGTTCAGCAGCGTCAGGGGCAGGATGATCCTCCGTGCCACTACTGCAAGAAGTTCGGTCACCTCTTTGAGTTCTGCAGGAGGAGGCTGGGGTTGTGTCTCTTTTGCGGTGCCGCTGGGCATCAGATACGGGAGTGTCCCAAGAACTCCCGTGTTGCTGGAGCAGCTCAGAGGGCACCTGCTCCGAGGGCACCAGCTAGTGTGCCTGTAGCTCAGCAGCGGGGTTCACTTCCGACCTAGCAGCAGCAGTTTGTCCAGCACCGCCAGCAGAAGGGCGTTCAGGATAGAGCCTTTGCTCTTGCAGCCGAGGAGATGGAGTCTATTGCAGATGTTGTCGCAGGTTCTGTTCTGCTCGATTCTTTTTCAGCTTTAGCCTTGTTTGATTCTGCTGCTACGCACAGTTTTGTGTCTGTTTCTTTTGCTCTTAGGCACAATATCATTGCTGAGTATCTTGGTAGAACTTACAAGATTATGACTGGGAATGGCATCATCTTGGTTAATAATGTTTGCAAGGGGCGGAGAGTTTCTTTGAGAGGCCGGGAGCTGAGTGCGTGTTTGCTCGTAATGCCACTTCCGAGTTACGATGTGGTACTCGGTATGGAATGGTTGAGCATGCATCATGCTAGCATAGACTGCAGAGGGGGCAGAATTCTGTTCAGGCCGCCGGGAGAGCCGGAGTTTGAGTTCACCAGGGGTGCAGCGGAGCCAGGAGATGGATTCTGCGGAGCGTTGTTGGCGGTGCCGGTGTTGTCACATCCACTTATTGCTGAGTTCTTGGATGTCTTTCCCGAGGAGTTGTCCGAGATGCCGCCAGATCGTGATGTTGAGTTTTCTATAGACCTAGTGCCGGACGCTGAGCCTATCTCACAGCACGTCTATAGAATCAACAACAGTGAGTTAGCGGAGCTGAAGAAACAGGTCGACGAGCTGGAGGACAAGGGCTTTATTCGATCTAGTTCTTCACCTTGGGGCTCGCCAGTTCTTTTCGTCCCGAAGAAGGACGGTACGGTACGTATGTGCATTGATTACATGGCGCTCAACAACCTTACCATCAAGAACAAGTATCCTTTGCCAAGGATTGATGACTTGTTCGACCAGTTGAGCGGGACGAGGGTGTTCTCGAAGATCGACTTGCGTACCGGGTACCATCAGTTGAAGGTGAAGCGGGATGACATTCCGGAGACTGCATTTCGGACTCGCTATGGCCAGTATGAGTATACCGTCATGCCGTTTGGGTTGACCAACGTCCCGGCGGTATTCATAAACTTGATGAACAAGGTATTTCATCAGTACCTTGACAAGTTCGTGGTGGTCTTCATCGATGACATTCTCATCTATTCAAAGACGCCAGAGGAGCACGAGGAGCACCTGAGGATTGTGGTGGACACTCTCAGGAGGGAGCAGCTGTATGGAAAGTTGTCCAAGTGCGAGTTCTTCTTGGATCGCCTATGCATCTAGGCAGTTACGTCATCATGAGAGAAACTACCCTACCCATGATCTGGAGCTGGCAGCGGTCATCTTTGCTTTGAAGCTGTGAAAACACTATCTGTACGGAGAGCGAGTTGAGATCTATACAGATCACAAGAGCTTGAAGTACGTGTTTACCCAGAAGGAGCTGAATATGAGGCAGAGGCGATTGTTAGAGCTGATGAAGGATTTTGATATATCCTTACAGTACCATCCAGGGAAGGCCAACGTGGTCGCGGATGCTTTGAGCAGGTTTTCCGTGGCCATGTGTTTGACGATGGATCGTCACCTTCTGGCAGATCTGGAGAGCTTGGACATAGAGATGATAGTTCCTGGGTTCGAGGCGCAGATGTGGGGTCTTCAGGTGCAGTCAGAGCTGATGGACAGAGTCAGGGCAGCTCAGTTTGAGGATGAGGCTCTGAGGGTCATCAGGGAGCAGGTCCGGGCAGGACTGTTGGATGAGTTCTCTATAGCAGGAGATGGATCGTTGAGGCATGGTACCAGATTGGGCGTGCCGAGCGGAGGACTTCGGTAGGAGGTTCTTCAGGAGGCGCATCGTTCTCAGTACTCTATGCATCCTGGAGCCAACAAGATGTATAGAGACTTGAGACAGCATGTTTGGTGGTATGACATGAAATGCGAGGTGGCTCAGTTCGTTTCTACATGCTTGGTGTGCCAGCAGGTGAAAGCCGGGAGGCAGAGACCCGGTGGATTGCTCCAGCCACTACCCATTTCTGAGTGGAAGTGGGAGCATATCACTATGGACTTTGTATCTGGCTTCCGCGCTCTCCAGGAGGGAAGGATGCGATTTGGGTCATTGTTGATCGATTGACCAAATCGGTCCACTTTTTTGCCTTTCAAGGTGGGTTTGTCTACGGAGAGGTTGGCCGAGATGTACGTGCGACAGATAGTCCGATTGCACGGGGTTCCATTGAGTATAGTCTCGGATCGGGACAGCCGATTCACTTCCCACTTCTGGAGGAGTTTGCAGCTTAGCTTGGGCACATCTCTCAAGTTCAGTACCGCATACCACCCCCAGACAGACGGGCAGTCGGAGAGGACGATTCAGACCCTCGAGGATATACTTCGTACCTGTGTCTTGGACTTCGGGGGATCTTGGGAGGACCACCTTCACTTGGTAGAGTTTGCTTACAACAACAGCTACCAAGCCAGTATAGAGATGTCCCCTTTCGAGGCTCTATACGGACGGAGGTGCCGTACTCCCTTGTCTTGGGATGATGTCGGCGAGAGGGTTTTGCTTGGCCCTGAGATGGTAGTGGATGCTGCAGAGAAGGTCAGCGTTATCAGGGAGAGACTTCGGGTGGCGCAGGATGGGCAGCGGCATTGGGCCGATAGCCACCGGAGGCCGTTGGAGTTTGAGGTACAGTTTAGATTTTTCTAGTATTTGAGTCTGATTGTGATTGTTTTAGATCAAGCTCTAAGTCTTGTATTTTTGTTCTAGGTTGATGATCTTGTGTTCCTGCGGATTTCTCCGACGGGTGGCACGATTCGTTTTGGTGGCCGCGGGAAGCTTAGTCCACGATACATCGGACCTTTCCGTATCTTGGACAGGGTCGGTGCAGTGGCTTACCGACTGGAGTTACCGCCCGCACTAGAGGGAGTGCATAACGTTTTCCACGTGTCGCAGCTGAGACGGTACGTGGCAGATCCCAGTCACGTCTTGGACCACTCCGAGATCGAAGTGGGACCGACACTCAGCTATCCAGAGAAGCCGGTTGAGATCTTGGACCGAAGAGAGAAGGTGCTCCGGAACCAGGTCATTCCCTTGGTTCGCGTTGCATGGAGACACCACTCTCCAGGTGAGTCTACCTGGGAGAGAGAGGACGACATGCGGGAGCGATTCCCATATCTCTTTGAGCCTTGAGGTAAAATTCTTTCTTTTCCTTCCTTGTTCAATTCATGATTGCTGTGTTAGTTCTCATTCAATTTCGAGAACGAATTTTTTTAAAGAGGGTAGATTTGTCACCCCCAGTTTTCGAATTAGGGGTATTTTCGTCATTTTCCAAGTTTTATAATTTTTGGGAATTTTATTAGATTTTATAGGATTTTTAGGGATTTGTTTGATTTAGTTTGAGTTTTATCTAATTTGGACTTAAGTTGGAGATCCGGGTAGTCTGGACCCTTGTGGGACCCACATACTAGCTGGACTTGGCCCACATGCCATCCTAACTAGGCTAGAAACCAATAAACCATGCTCCCATGGCTTAACTAGTCATTTAGAGACTTAATTAGTCAATTAGTGTTAAACCGAAACAAACCGAACCAAACCAAACCAAACCCAAAAAGAACCAAACTAAGTCTATTGGATTTGGAGGCCTAATGGGTCTCCACCCAAACCCATTAGACCCCCCTTGGCTGGCCACACATAGGCCACACCCCCTCCTCTTTCCTTCACACCTAAGTAACCTCTCTCTCTCCATTTCATTTCTTTTGAAGCTTCTTCTTCAAGAAGACAAATTCTAGGTGAGCTCTTAAACCCCTCATTAATTCCTCTCTTGCATTTATTTCTTTCACAATAAATGTGGAGGAGATCATTCTCCACATTTTGACCATAGATTTTGTAGGTTTCCCTAAAACTAGTTTAGGGTTTTATTAGAGGTTTTTCCTTTATATATATATATATATATATATATATATATATATATATATATATATATATATATATATGTGTGTGTGTGTGTGTGTGTGTGTGTGTGTGTGTGTGTGTGTGTGTGTGTATTTATATGTATTTGTGTGTGTGTGTAGAGGAGAGTGGTGGTGGTGGTGTCATGAGAGAGTGTGTGTGTGTGAGTGTCTTTGAGTGAGAGTGTGTGTGTATGTATTTATATATATAGATATGTGTGTGTATGTATATATATATATATATATATATATATATATATATATATATATATATATATATATATATATATATATATAGACGTGTGTGTGTGTATATATTTATATATATAGATATGCATGTGTGTATATAGATAGATAGATAGATAGATAGAAAAAAAAATATATATATATATATATATAGGAGGGGAAGAATTAGAAGAAGAAGGAGAATAAGAAACGGCAGCGCAGCAGCAGCAGTAAAGCAGTGCAGCAGCAGCAGTAGGCAGCTGCAGCAGCAGCAATTAGCCTATCAGCAGCAGCAGCAAATAGCCTAGCAGCAGCAGCAGTAATAATAAGAAGAAGGAGAGGAGAAGAATAAGGAGAATATGGAGAAGAAAGGGAAGATTAGAAGAAGAATGAGAAGAAGAAGATTAGAAGAAGAATGAGAAGAAGAATTAGAAGGGAAGATTAGAAGAAGAATGAGAAGAAGAATTAGAAGAAGAATGAAGAAGAGAATTAGAAGAAGAATGAGAAGAAGAATTAGAAGAAGAATAAGGAAAAAAAATTAGAAGAAGAAGAATTAGAATAGGAATGAGAAGAAGAATTAGAAGAAGAAGAATTAGAATAGGAATGAGAAGAAGAATTAGAAGAAGAATTAGAATAGGAATGAGAAGAGGAATTAGAAGGAGAATTAGAAGAAGAATTAGGAGAAGAAGAATAAGAAATAAGAATAAGGAGAAGGGAAGGGAAAAAGAGAAGGAGAAGGAGAAAGAAGGATAGTAGTGTGAGAATGTAGGAAATCGAATTTAAAGGAGATTGAGTGAATCGGATTTGGTGAAGGGGTGAAATTGAGCTCCGAGTGTCGGAACGCGTTGAAACTTGGAGGATACCTAGATTATGTGAATTAGTCTTTGTGGGTAGGCTCCCGAGTTGAAATCGGGATATCATGTGGGAGTAGGACGATGGTATCACACCGTACCATTGCGTATCTTGAGATATTCAAGATAATTGACAATAGGCCGTAAGATGGACTGGATGTCCACTCTACCTAGGAAGCATGGTAGGTAATGAGTGTATAGGCTAGTATCCTACTACCCTAGGAAGCACGGGTCGAAATATCAAGCGTAGGTAGGCTAACTTGGTATTTGCCTAGGTTAGAAATTTACCTTTGTAAAGGGTAAATTTAAGATATTGGCCTACGGCCAAGATATGGGTTTCGGAGTTCAAGATGGACTCGGATATGGATTGTAAGGGTTGGTAATGATTAGAAATAGTCGTCTAGACCTAGTCTTGACCTTGGTTGACCACGGTTGACTTTTTAGACCAAAAGTCAACTATGGGTCAACACTTTACCCAATTTAGTCCCAAATTCCATTAGACTCGAACAGTTGACCAAAAGTCAACTATTAGTCACCGTTGACCTAGGGTTGACCTAGGGTTGACCAGAGTTGACCCGTTGACCGAAAGTCAACTGTAAGTCAACTTTCGACCTAGTTTGATATGGGTTGACTTCCAATGTTCTCCTATGACCAAGGTTGACCTAACTAGACGTGTCTTGACCTAGAATGACTTAATAGGATTTAAATTGATTTGACTTTACTCCCTAAACATAGTATTGATATGTCTTGTTCTCTATAGGTCCTCGAGGCGCTGTATTGGATCCAGTTGACATATTATATCATATCACAGGCGAGTACATTCTCTGATAACTTTCTCTATTTATGATAACTGTTATGATTCATGTACTTAGTGTAGATATACTTGTTCCTGACACATGGTTCTCACGAATTGGTTTTCCTGGATCTCGATGAGAGATGTTACTCCTTGTTAGCTTGGGATGTATTGTGCAATCTCCCTTGTAGCTCTTGCACAATATGTGGTCACTGATTCTAGAGAAGACTTGCTCCCTTCTCATAGAATCCCGTGCAGTGACGTGTCCTGTTTGGATCCATTCTACCAGTTGGGGGTGGGGGAGTAGTAGCGTATGCCTGTGATCAAATCCATCTTGTATTCTTGAACAGTGTTAGTCATATACCGCACTTATGACTAGCCAGGCCAGTTCTTACAGGTACCCAAGTCGATCACAAGTTGAAACTACTACTCACACACATTGGATAGATGACTTACCCTGATTTTTGTACATACCATGATTAGTTCTATTTTTCTGTTCTAGCTCTAGCTCTACAGCTTACCATGCCATGATACATATATGTACACTCTATGATTTCATTGTATATGCTCTATTTACAGTCTTATGGCTTTTATTCTATCTTGAGGTCTGTTATGAGATATATGTACTCGTTCCATCCTGACCGGATATGTTGAAAATGTTTACAGATGCAGAGGAGGACTATTATTGCACTTACTACGGCCCACCGGACGTAGTAGGTTTAGAGACCGATACCCTAGATCAGCAGGGTGCAGTACCGCAGGGCGAGACACCGCCTATCCTGTAGATAGAGTATGTCTTTTGTACTGGACCTTGTCTCCAGTTACTCTTGGGACTGTTATTGTTTTGTTTAGTATTAGAGACTTTGGACTTGGACTTGTATATTCTTTGTGTTTGGACTTGACAGGTTATATTTTATCGTCGTGTTGTCTTTATCTTTCAGTATTTACTTTATCATCTTAGAGTTGTGATTGAGTACTCATATATTATCATTGCTTGTCCTCCGTTCGGAGTTGACCATATTTTCGACAGGTTTTTGATATTATATAAACTGTTGTTAGATTAGTAAACCTACAACGTTCCACGTCATTTTTACGGTGTGGGCTGGGCGTTGTTACGCACATGTGCCCTTACAGCGGGTGCGGGTCGTGACAAAGCATGTGATAACCCAGATCCTGAAGTGTTGAGAACGACAGTAAGAAACTTTGTGGATTGGGTGAAAGCGGATTCGGAGCCTCCAAACCCTCCGCTACATATTCCGCCAGATTATCCTGTAGGCATTATTTGTCAACGTCAACCACTTTCCCGCAGGGTTAGGTACCATGTCACCCAGCCGTTCCCCGATAGTCCGTCTCAGCAAGCTGACGAAATCCCGCCTCAACAAGCTTGTTGTCTGTTCTTGTCCTGAAGTGTTATAATTTTGGCTTGAATACCATCAAGTAGTGTTGTTTTTGGTTTATCATGAAGATTTTTAATCTAGTTATTGAAACATTCAGCAAGATTTGACGTGTTAATATCTAGTCTTGGACAAGGAGAATACGCTGTAATCTAGTGTGAGAAAACATGATTTTCATCATTTACTCTAACGAGCCAATTGTAGGCATCTACATTTTCAGCTTTAATCATCTCCAAGCAATTATTTACATCTGTTTCATTATAACATCTTGCAAAATAGTCCAAGCTACGTTGAAAATGCTTTGATCTACATATCGATTTCAAATTTTCTTTAAAATGTTGAATACAAAAAAAAATGAGACGATTTCGGAAAAATAGCACGCATGACATTTATCAATCCTTTCTGTTTATCCGATATAAAAAAAATTGTATTCCAGGATCAAATTTTTTTTCAAAAGATATTCTTAAACCGTTTAAAAATCAATTCCAAGAATCAGTGTTTTCACTCTCAGCAACAACAGATATAGTTGATAGTTAGGATCATGAGCACAATCAATAAATAAAATACCTCTATATTTAGAGGAAAGAAAGTAGCATCAATACTAATCACAGATCCCTTTAGAAATCCATCAATGCATGTCTTGAAACAAATAAAAATTCTTCCAAACATATTATTTTCTGTAATCTTTATAAAACATTGGCTACCTGGATTTGTCTCAATAATTCTAAGACCATACTCTTCGAGAGTACTATATGCATCAATATAACTATTATTTATTTTGGATAGAGCAAGTTCTCTAGCTTTCCAAGCCTTACAGTATTTAATATGTATTCGATGTTTCCTAAATATATCTTTTACAACATGAGATGGACTATACGACTGATTATCTCGAATTTTATCAATAATTTGATTTTTAACCCATACAGTGGTAGCTAATGGATGACAACCAGTTGCAAGTCCACCTAAACAAGAATGAATATTTTCTAGCGTAGCAATAAAATTTTTTTTTGCCTCCACCTATGGCTTTAGCGTATACCCTCCAATGACAATTTGAACTATTACATTTATATATAATTCCATTAGCATTATTTAAAGTAGCTGAACAAGTAAAATTACGTCTAATTGCTATATCACTAATAAAACTTTTAAGTTTAGAACGATTCTTTAATTGTTTTCCAATAAATAATTCAGGAGTGCTAAGGCTATCAACAGAATCATCAAATTCATCATCTAAATTTTCAATTAGATCATCACTATTTTCATCATCGTTATTACCATCATCTGCTATAATGTTCTTCTTCAGTAAATAAAATAACTTGGTGAGAAGAACTAGGACCAAAGTTAAAAGTTACATTACAAGCAGGTATATTACTTTATTATTTCTTGATAGGGGCGGAGTGACATAGATATTAATATACAGTAATTGTGCATTCACTTGAAGAATAAATTTTCATGCTTCTTCACTATCTATATTTATACAATTAGATACGAAAATATGTACTAATATAAATTCGTAATTGATAGAATATTGATCAATAATTAGAATATGTAAACTAAGAAACGAAATATTTTGATCAACTAAAAGAACTTGGGTTAAACCTCCTTCATACAACCCACTTAGTACACCTCCAAGCGAGCATAGTATTGTTAGATTTTGATCCATGCTGACAACAAGATGAACTTTCAAAATGGAGGTAGGACGAGAGGAGCTTCAGCTTTCAACGAACTAGAGACCTTCTTACTGAATGAGAGAGATTTTGAAGGAAATAAAATTTTGTGGGAGAAGACTTTGCTTCCTCTGATACTTATACATAACATTGTGTAATATAGCCGTTGGAATTGTAACGTTGGAATTCCAACGGCTATCTTACAATCGGTTAAAACCTCAATCCAACATACAAGAAATAAACCAAATCGAAAAAATCAAACCGATTCAAACATAAAACCAACATCACACAACTAAAAAAAAACCTAACCAACTCAAAATAAAAAAACAACCAACCCACCACACAACTAAATCCAGCATCCCCTAACCCATTTCTCTTAATTTCCAACATACCATTTGTCGGAATTTGGACAATGTCCATTTTTCGACAAACGGTTTGTCGAAAGTTGAGCGTGCCTAATTTTCGACACTCCGTTTGTCGGATCATATTATTTTCCACAATTTCTCTAACTTGTATCGTTTTACGCAATTTTATATATTTTTCTTATTGTACAGTAAATTTTCTGCAGTTAAATTCATCTGAACTAATCAGGAGGTATCTCAGCATTATGCATAAATCGGACATAGGAGGTAGTAGTTTTGTCAGGTTAAGTTGGCTTTGTGGTAATTTTATGGATTTAGATCGCACTATCGTATTGATACATTGTCGTCAAATAGGTTATCTGGATACCTTACTCAGATGAAGAAAATGTTCCTGAAATAAAAAGGACATCGTATGGTCTAAGATTGCACAAATCTTATATTATACATGATCGGTACACCATATATCATCCGGTAGATCGTGTTCTCCGACAATTCGGTCTGAGACATGATTCCGGATGCCCCGCCTTACATGAGTTATAATACAACCATTCTAAGAAACAAAATCCATGGTGTTGTAGCTGACTGGAATAGGTGATTCTAGAATGATAGTGTGGCAAACATGTCATCCCGAATAGAATCCATTAATGAATGTAAGTTATAACTTACTATTATATTTGGACTGGTTGCATACACTAATGTATTTGTCTTAAAATTATTTTCACGAAATACAGATGCTGGTGACTTTACTTGTAGATAATGGTGGGGAGCTCCTCATATGATCAACAGAGCATACATATTTGAGAAGCCAATGTTCAAGTCTAAAGCCGTAGGTGAATCTAGTCTGTGAGCTTTTGCTGATGGCATATCAAGTCCAAAGATGTAGAATCCATTTTTTTTTGAATATTTACAAGTTTGTCACTCCAAAAACTTATAAGGGATGTCCACCCTATACTATATAAGTAAAATTAGTTTGGTCATCCAACCCTTTAGTTTGACAGTCCAATCTATATGTTTAGATTAATACTCCCTTACTTGATTATACGACATACCATATACATATGCTTTAGAGCCAAAGTTGACTGATCGAAGGAAGAAACATAAAGTCAGAAATACAAAGACGGTCGGTGGTGCTTCATACAATATGTACATTCATGATTTCCTACCTGAGATACAAGAGTACATTCAATCTATTGTTGATGTTCCTAAGGATGGCCATTGTGATTTTTATGTGCTTACAAGACATCTTGGTTATTCTAATAAAGAAGGATGGAGACATGTTAGGAAAGAGATGTACGAGTGTAGCACCCAGTTTTTTAAATGAGGATAATTTTGAACTTTTGTAATTATAGTTGTTTCACTTAACAAAATGCCAGAAAATCGGCTTTTGAAAATAAAACAAGAAAAAGTACAAGAAGTACAAATTGTTCTGGGAAGTATTGCTATGGAAGTCTGATCTGAAGGCGATCACTTTGTTCCTTAGACCATACGATGATGATGAAGATCACTGCTAGAAGATGAACAACTGGAAGAACTAAGTCACCAGAAAGGTATCGACGCACTTGGGCACTGATGACAAGGTCGAATGCTTTCCTGCTTTGCTTCACTCTGTTCTGGAAGAAAGGTTGAAGAAGAATGCTCTCGGGGAATCAAAGTTTCTGGGCTCTGATCTCTATGTATTCTCCTCTGTCTCTGTTTCTCTTTTTATATGAGAAAAATAAATCTATTTATAGACTTGGCTTTTTGTGCGTAAAACTCAGCAAAAGTTCTGTCTTTACGCTAATAACTGCCACCCATGACTGAAGTCATCCTCTACATACGTTGACACGTGTCCCATGATTTCAATAAGAATAGGATGTACGTATACACGTTCTTCGAAATGTGTGGCATGAAAACCACGTAGGCAAACCACGTTCCAAACTAATCAGAAATGATAGGGCGTAAAAACAACCCAAATATTCTCTGAGCGTAAAGTAGTAAACTAGGTGTAAAATAGCCCTAAAATGGACTTTTCGCGTAAAGTGGTTGATAAAACAACCTTGAGCGTAAAGGTAGCCCAAATAAACTTTATGCACACGTCAACTTTGAGCGTAAAAAGGCTCATATAGTATTCATGCGTAAAAGAAGCCATCTTATGAGCGTAAAAGTAGCTCAGTCCACATACTAAACGACAAATATGGATTTCTGTGTAAAATAAATCCCTTCGAATCCTGTGTTATACGCCGTCAGTAGATCTTTATGTCAGACCCATTATTACTTTGCATTAAATGCATGATTTGACAATTTGTCTCTGCCTGTCCCTGGCGTAAAATGGTTGGCGTGTCCCTGACGTAAAGTAGCTGATCTGTCCCTGGCGTAAAGTAGCTCATTTTGAGTGTAAAGTTCTATCTCTTTGACTCAGTCTATGAAGCATTTTTTTTACGCTCCTACAAGACCCCTTTGAAAGTTTTCAAATATTTTCAAAATTTGAAATACTTTGAACAGAAGCGTAAAATTCGGGATATCCAGCGATCATTCGCGTAAAAATAGGTATATCCAACAGTCGGCGTAAAAATTGGAAAATTTGAATCGATTCAAAAATCTCTATAAATAGAGCTTTTCAAGTTCGATAAGGACTTTACTTGTCTCTTTGCAATCCCAAATTTCTTTGCCTGCCCTTTCTTCGAAATCTTCGTCACTTTAACCTAATGGCTCCCAAGAAAACCACCGCCGGCAACAAGGGGAAGAAACCCGCCGTTGACTCTTCATCGGCCGACCGTGAACAAACTCCTATTCGATCATCGACACCACTCCGACAACCCAATCCCGCCGTAGCTCCACCTATGAAGGGTAAAACCCTATCTTTTGGCCGGAATATTCATCGGAGAAGAAAAAGACAACCTAAATTTTCAGATTTCACGCCCACGTCATTCGTTTTAGCGTAGAAACTGAAATAACAAAATACGCCCACGTTGTATGTGTCAGCGTAAAAAAAGAAATACGCCCACGTTATACGTGTCAGCGTAAAATTCGAATTACGCTCATGTCTATTCATGTCAGCGTAAAATACGCCCACGTTATACGTGTCAGCGTAAAAATTCGAATTACGCTCATGTCTTATTCATGCCAGCGTAAAATTTTCAAAATACGCTCACTTTAGCATGTGCTAGCGTAAAATGAAAAACTTTGTAAAACAAAGACTTTTTTACACTTAAATTTTTTTAATTAATTTTAGTAAGCATAAAAGTCAATGTCTTTACTAATAAAATTTCAAATTAGATTTCTCACTAACTTGATCTCTCTTTTTCTTTTTGTCAGTAGATTTACAAGCTCATCCTCTTGAAGAAGTTTTTGGCTCATCAGCTGGCATGGTAGGCTCGAACTATCTGAAGGAGTTATCTCATGTCAAATTTCCTCAATCCAACCCCGAATACCCTGTAGAGAGAGCACAGCTGATATCTGCCCAAGAAGATAGGATGCTATTATCCATGATCGACGGAAAAGTGCTGGTGTAACTGGACAATCAACAATTCTTAAAGCCAGCTTTCTTATTCGGGGATGCTATAGCTTTCAAATCTCAAACTCATCCCAAAAAGGAGGCCTGGGTATTTAGATCTGGAGAAAGGATGATGTATCTCCCTGACATGGACAGTGATTACGCTTTATCTGCTTTCTTCCATGCTAGCCATCACCGTCAAATGCTATGGAATTTGACTCCCAATAGCTATGGTAGACCAGGTAGGATCATTTTCAGAAGAGAAAGAGCAAATGACATGGGTTATCACATTAGCACTCCCTGAGGTGGTGTCATTCCATTTTCTGGTCTATTGCCCGGGTTTACACCGAGTGAGGACTCACTTCTTATCCAGCCGGTGCAAATTCCCATGTTCATAAATAAATTTCTAAGGGAAGGAGTCTTATATCCTCAAACTAACCCAAGGCTGACAGGGTGGCTAACCCCTTACAGTAGTAACTGGATCCAGATCAGTAATTGGGTCATGAAGCAGTTTAAAACAGAATTAGACGATATTGGCCTGTATGAAGCGGTGGCCTCTACCAGTTATGGCATTCCACCGAACAACAACTTATTTCTAGCTTTACTAGAATTGTATATGAGTTCGACAGGAACTTTTGCAACTCCACACGGCGAAATAGGCCTTGCTTTGCATGAGATGCAATTCATTTCAAAACTGCCGATGGACGAATTCCCTTATGAAGAATACATTCCTTCCAATCGAGAATTAGCAGAAGTTCGAGAGAAGAGCCCAGAAATGGTGCAAGTTTATGAAGAACTTATGTGCCATTATCTGATTTGTACCAGTATGTACGAAACTGGTTCACATTTGGCATACATAACCAAATGGACAACATATCTTTTTTTACCATGAAAATAGAGTGTCCAAGACTGAGAAAAGCAGGTTTCGAGAAGACAAAACTCAAACCATCAAACCTTGCTCAATAATTCCTGCAGATGTAATCCAAGAGTTGATGGCTTCTCAGAAAGCTCACGACCAATATTTGTCTACCAAAATCGGAGACATCCCTGCGGGGACTGAAGCTTTAAGCTACCTGAGGCAGGGAAGTCAGAAAATGTCAAAGAAGGCTTTGCTGGCAGGCTTTCTATCCTTATGGCTACGAAGATGGGTCGTGCCAGGGATCAGTACCGTGGACAGGATTCACCGCAATGTTTTGTGGCCAGCGGTACGTTTAGCATTCAAATACAGAATCAACCTGCTGTCGGCAATGGTATGCTGAATAAATGTAGGTCTACGGTCTTTCGGTGAAGAGTTGATTAATAATGCTCCTCATTGAGACAATTTTCCAACGGTGGAGCTGCCCTACACCTATCTGATGGGTTGGTTACTATACCACAATTGCAATTTGCTACCACCGGGCCTTGAGGATGAAGCGAGGATTTTTCTCCAAAAATTTAGCAAATCCACATGGAGAGCTACAACGGTGGCAGACACCCGAGCAGCATTAAATTACTCTCACGGCTGGAACTTCTTCTGCACCAGCCACCAGTTCCAGCCGACTGCCTTGGCGTACAATTTGAAGATAGAGTAGATAGATCAGCTTTACTACCAAGATCTGTCTTCCGATGGCTGGCGTACATCAAACCCTCCCATCTGATGTACATGAATAAAGATTACTGCGCGTTTGAGCCTTACCTACCAAGTAGGTTCGCTCGCCAGTTTGGATATGACCAACTTCACGTTGGCAATCCTTCTACCATCTTCTATCATTATGAAAAGCTGATTGACGGTGCATGAGCATGGAGATATTTTAGCACTGCATGTACTGGTGCTAGATTCACCATATCTACGGCCGCTAGTACAACTGAGCTACGTATACTTCATACGTATGCTCGTTTTATACATCCATTCGCTTCTTCGAAGATGGTTATAGCATGCAAGGAAGTCTGCGATGGGCCCAGGAGGGAAATGTTGAAGAACCTATCTGAATAACTCCTGACGTACCAGACAATACTTCTATTATAGATGAATTTTTGACAGTCATTCCTAGAGGAGCTAAGAAGATAGCCGCGGGACCAATAGTTATTGGAAAAACCCGCAAACGAAAGCAGACTACAACTACCACTCTTCCAGTGAAGTCTCCTGAGAAAAAAAAGACTACTACTAAAGGGCCTTCCAAACCCAAAGCCTTTGTTCCAGAAGACGATAACTCGGTCGAAGAGGACCAACTTGTTGCTTCCCCTTCAGTCCATCCGGGAGAAGGGTCTTCAACACCTCAACCAGCGGCAGCATCAGAAGTTGTAAAACTTTTATCTCCTGGACGCCTTAGCTCCTCACTCCATTTATCTTTGCCGCGAAAGGCACAAGTTACGGAAGATACTACTACTGCACACATTGCTAATCGAGACAAGATCCCATCAGACGAGCCGGCTCTCACTTTTGACGATGATGACTGGGATGGTGATTATGATTCATACCTTGAACAAAATGCACATATTCCAGGTACTAAGCAAAAATCTATACGAAATTATGTATCATGATTTTGTATATTAACTTATTTTGTTCATTTTGTAGATATCATCATTACATCAAAACCTGTGGCTCCTCCTCCTCCTCAAGAAGATATCCATGAGGAAAACGAGGAATCTGATGAAGAGGCTTCTTCTTCAGATGAAGTAGAAGTAATCCAACCAAAAAATGAGCAACCAGAAGTACAGAAAGAGCTTGAAGCAGAGGTTGAAACAGAGGTTGAAGCAGAGGCTTAGCCCGAATTATCTTCTCGAATTGACGATCGAAAAAAAGAACAAGCTATAGAAAAACCAACTGCAGAACATGAAGTCGCTGTTGAGGGAGGAACTGGCCTCAATGAAGAACTTGAAGTGCCTCGAAAGCCCGAACAGCCAGAAGCCAAAGAAGGTGATGAAGGTATAATTAAATCACCAACTGAAATTGGGACTGTCGTGATAGCACCCTCAGCTATTACTACTGATCCAGAAGAAGTGCCTGAGGAGATTATGCCTGAACCTGAATCAGCTGTAACTACCATCGTTCCATCCACAACTATCACCGCCACAGAAACTCCAGAAACGGTTGGAGTGACAAGTGCTGAAGACATGATCTCTGAAGCTCCAAGAGATCAATTGGCTATGGTAGCAACGACCATATCATCTTTATCACAATCTGCTACCGGAGCAACCACCTCTGCTCCTAGTCTGAGAAAAAGGGACTTGGTAGAGATTGCTGCGACGCCGAGCTCCAATGCGGAAATGAATCTCCTAGTTGAGATTCATACTGAAACTTTTTACAAGACCCTGGCAGCTTTGATTGACATGGTCTTGAATAGGGGCCTCAGTTATGAAAGCTTGAAAGGCGCGATTATTTTCACCATTAGGAACGTCGCCATGTTTAATGATGTTGAGAGAGAAACAGCCTTAGAAAAGGTGGTAGAAGAACTTGAGCAGCCTATTAGAGAATATTTGAGGCTGACAAGTGAAACTACCGAGAGTCTCATTCAAGCTGAGTACGAAGCTTTATCAGCTGAATACACTGCTCGAGAGACTACTTTCAACGAATCTCTCAAAGAACACAGCAGCAAAGTCGCCAGAGAAAAAGCTTTATTGGCGGATGCAAGGCCTCGATTGGGAAGTTATAGAGAAGCCTACGACACTTCAAATACGAAAATTCAGGAGCAAAATGATAAAATTCGTGAAGTGGAGGCCGAACTAGCTCGTTTGAAAGCTGAGAAGGAGCAATTAATAGCAGCTCGTGACAAATATTTGACACAGAGCTCAATCTTGGAGGAACAAGTTTTTGGAGCTGAATCTACTATCAAGCACCTCGATGAAGCTAGAGATAATCTGATAGCTACTTTTGCTAAATTTTCTCCCATTAGCACTCCAGAAGCCCGAAGACAGATAGCTACTGAAAATATAATGGGCTCTCGTAAGAAGCGTTTAACAGAGCTCAAAAAATTGCTGAAAGATATATCTGCTCCGCCTTAAGCAAAGAAGGAGCTTTTGTAATCTTTTATCTTATTCAAGAAATGAAAAATATTTGTTTTGTGATCCTATCGTTTATTTTGAAATTAAACAATAGGTATGAGATAAAAAATACTTATCAGAGGTAATATGGACATGATAAGTCTTTGAAACTCAAATATATTGTATCTATCAAGAGGTAATATGGACATGATAGATAATGAAATCTCGTTTTCTGTTTAGAGTGTACAATACTATCAGAGTTAATATGGACATGATAGATCGTAACAACTCAAAGAAAAATAGATTAATATCTATTCAGAGGCCAAATAGACATGATAGATAGAAAAAAAAATAGATTTAATATTTATTCAGAGGTCATAAGGACGTGATAAATAATGAATCCAATTTTTTAAACCAACCGGTAAGATAAAAGATTAAAAATTCTCTCTGAAGAGACAAGTTACTAGCTTAACCAAACATTGGTAGCTGGGGAAATAAGAAGACAGGTGTCATAGAGGACATATGCAAATATTGATAAAAGAATGAATGAACCAACGCATCTTTCGGGAAAAGAGAAGGCCAATTCAATTCCATAAAATGGATGAATCTGATGTAGTGAATGGACAGGTCTTTTCGGGAATGAAAAGTTATTTTCAATTTTTAAAGACCAGTTCATTAATAGATCTCTCCTATAAATAGGTGAGAATTCTTTGTAACATTTCATTCTTATTTCCAATCCTCTATCGGAAATGTCTTCCAAGGATGTGCAGCAAAAGAATGAAGTCTCCATGAAGGTTGAGGACGTCATCGAGACGCGTCCCGTTGAGCCAATTGTGTCAAACCCAACCAAAATAGGCAAAAGTTCTTCTACGCCCAAGCCACCACAAGACATTCTCGCTTTCTTAGTAGAGCCAGAGAAAACTCCTGAGGAAGAAGTACTGAGGATGGCTGCCTGCAAATTTTTTATGAATTCAGGCAATGATGCCTTTGATGCATTGACTGACTTTGTATTCAAAAAGGAAGGCAGTGGTCCTCATCCTTAATCTTTTGTTCAGAACAAAAATAAAAGAACTTTTATTTTCATTCTGTCTTTTTTTATACATAGTACTTCTTAAGAAATTTGCCATTGATCGGCATCATGAGTAGATCTCCATTGGGCTTTGATAACCGATAGGCGCCATTAGAAAACACGGTCTCAATTACATAAGGACCTTCCCATTTTGCTTGGAATTTCCCTTTGCTTTTGTGAGTCATCACCATCGGTCTTCGAATAGCTAATACCAGCTCGCCAACCTTGAATACCCTCTCTTTAACTTTACAGTTGAAAGTTCGAGACATACGGTCTTGATATAGCTCAATATGCTGTTGTGCTTGAAGACGCTTTTCGTCCGATCCTTCAAGTTCTTGGAGTCGTAAGCGATCATTATTCTCTATAGTTAGCTCATTAGCAATGGCTATTCGAAGAGATGGAATCTGGATTTCCAATGGAAGGACAGCCTTACATCCATAAACCAGTAAGAATGGTATAAAACCAGTAGTAGTTCGGACTGTTGTTCGATAAGCCCATAAACATTCTCCAAGTTTCTCATTTCAATCACGTTTATTAGAAGAGACAAACTTATTGAGAAGTTTAATGATCGTCTTGTTGAAAGCTTCGGCTAAACCATTAGCAGCTGGATTATAAGCTGTAGAAGCCAGATTTTGAATTCGATTCTTATCACAGAACTGATAAAATGCCTGACTGGCAAATTGTGGTCCATTTTCATGAATTATCCGTCGAGGCATCCCGAAACGATAAATGACATGGTGTTTGATGAAGCTGATCACATTAGATGTTTTCACTTCGGTAAGTGGGACTGCTTCTGTCCACTTAGAAAAGTAATCGGTTATAGCCAATATAAACTGATGTCCTTTAACAGAAAGAGGGTTAATCGGACCAATAATATCCATACCCCAAGCTTCGAAGGGCCACAAAGCTGCTGTAGGATGTAAAAATTTAGAAGGTTGGTGGATAAAGTCAGCATGAATCTGACATGCTTTACATCTTTTAGCGTAATCTATAGCATCTGCTATCATGGAAGGCCAATAATACCCCATTCTTCGAATGCGGTCCTGTAACTTCGGACCTAGTTGATGAGCACCACAGACACCATCATGAGCCTCACGGAGTGTCTGTTTAGCTTTACTTTCTGAGAGACAGCGCAGCAAGAGTCCATCGTATGAACGACGATATAATATATGTAAAGACGAATCATAGTAAAATCGAAATGATCGTCTCTTGATTGATGCAGCTACTTTTGGATCTTCAGGTAAAATTCTATGAACCGCATAGTCAATGAATGGACTTCTCCAATCCTTCTGCTGGAAACTTGACTCTGTAGTATAACTTTGTTCAATATACAGATTATTCTTGACACATAATAAGTCTCGGTCCAATAAAGTAATGGTATTTTGTCTTCGAATTGGAACAGCCAAGTCTGCAGCTAAGCTAGCAAGAACATCAGCTTCCACATTCTGAGAACGTGGTACGAATTCGATGAAGAATCCTTTGAATAAAAAGATCAACTCGATTACCAGTTGATGATAAGGGATGAGATCAGGATTTCTGACTTCATAAGTTCCTCTAACTTGATTAACAATTAGTTGAGAATCTCCATAAGCTTCTAGGAACTCGATATCCAATTGCTTTGCTACTTGGAGCCCAATCAGCAAATCATTGTATTCTGCTACATTGTTAGAGCATGGCTCATTGAGAGAGTAGGCACGATATATGACCATTTTATCAGGAGAAACCAAGACGATTCCTACTCCAGAGACGATATTACCTTTAGGTCCAACCCGTGATGCTCCATCAAAATATAATTGCCAGATGTCATCCCTCAAAGTCATGTTGCAATCCACGACTTCATCTGGAATGTCCTCATATAACTTCGATGTTTCAGGTATAGGGTGAGCAGCTAAGAAATCAGCTAATGCTTCACCGTTCACTGATTTTTGAGGTACATAAACCATGTCATAAGGAGTGAGCAACATCGTCCAGGTAGCTAACCTAGAGTTAAGAATGCTTGGTTTTCTCATCAATACCCGAATGAGATTTATTCTAGAGATAACATGAAAAGTCTGTCCTGTCACATAATGTCTTATCTTTTGGATAGCAAAAACTAAGGCCAGACATTCCTTTTCTACAGGAGTATACCTGTGTTCAGCTCCAACCATCATTCGGCTAAGATAATAAATCGCTTGTTCATGTCCCATATCACTTTTTTGTGCAAGAAGAGCACCAAGTGAATGATCCAAAGCTCGAACATATAGCAAAAATGGTTGTCCTACCACTGGAGGTACCAGAACAGGTGGATTTGTAAGGTATTGTTTGATATCATTGAAGGATTTCTGATACGCTTTATCCCAAACAAATGACACATCCTTCTTTAATAGACGGGAGAAAGGTTGACATCTCCCAGAGAGATTAGATATAAATCTCCTGATATAAGCAATGCGACCTTGAAAGCCACGAAGTTCTTTCAGATTACGAGGAGGACGTATTTCAAGAATTGCTTTAACCTTATCAGGATCAACATGGATACCCTGAGAAGTAATGACAAATCCTAAAAACTTGCCACTGGAAACCCCCAAAAAAGACTAAGTAGGTGTCACGACCCGCACCCGGTTTTCGGATACGAGACGTGTCCAAGCCAGCCTACGCCGCAGAGTCGGCGGTAGAACGCTGTCAAGCCCGCAAGAAGATAAATGCTCAAAAATAAACATTTGCTGCTCATTCACATTTCTAATTTATTACAACATTTATATTTAAAGGAAAAATAAAGTTTTACAATTAAAGAAATTGATACAAATGCTTTCTATTCTAGGTTGTCCTCAGCATATCCAAGTCTTCCCAATGCTAACAGTGATCGCGGCTAAACCTGAAAAATGTTGGTTTCCAGTCAGGAATGGAACAAGCACACAAACCGACGGCAGTGCAAAACACAATAGAATTATCAAGATATGAAAATAGCATATGAGAAATAAAAACTGTAAGATAAAGTGATGTCATAGCACGATAGAGAAATAAACAAGGAAAAGCTAATAAAAGACATCTATCTAAGTGGTGTGAAATATCCTTTCCACATGTGAACGGCTAGGGGGTAAAATTCGGCATACTGCACGTGTCGTGTGCAGCAGCTATCGTTCAAGAATAGACTCATGGGATATTTCTGGGTAGTCCACATGTATACTATGATATTTCCCCTTCCGACTACTCCGTGTGACGAGCGTGTCAACAAGCAGCAAGATGTATGTATAGACATGAAATGAAAAGACTACTATGAATCGGAAAGCAATCAGAAAGTGCACTTGCCTGAGGTCCTTAGCTGGAGAAACTAAACTACCATACCACTCAATGAGCCACAATCAGTCAACACATGTAGAAATCTCCGGATGCTGAAATAAATAGTACCAACGTTCTCAGAATAGTCAAATTAGCTAGGATTGCCTGTCCTTAAGTCCAATTCTGGACACAGGGGCAAAACGATAATTTCGGGCAAAAACGATGTCCGCCGTTGGATCCGCTTTGCACCGAAAAGCGTGCCAGAGTCAACGGTCTCTAAAGTCATCAAACTATATGTCTACGGATCTAGTTTTCTGATACGAACCCAACCGTATGTCCAGAGTTGGATTCCGGTGGGCCGTGCACAAAATCGCCCGTAGAGTGGGACCGCGGGGCCCGCAAAACGGTGATTTTATCAACGGTCTCAGAATTGGACTAAACTTGGCATGCAGGACCAAAAAAATGATACGGTTCTGTTGGCACAAGTTTCGTCTCGATCTGACGAACGTGCACAAAGTTATGATTGAATTTGCATTGGACGGATACGGGGCGATTCCGACGGATACGCGTCGAATTCGTCCCGCACACGCGACCAATTTGAATTCCGTCAAAGCCCACACGACCACAAAGCCGTTATGCTGCTTTCGATCCTTTCGGTACGTGACCACGTCGCCCGGAATGGCGGGACGGACGTCGTGTGGATGGTTTTCTAAGTTTTGAAAACAGGTTTTTGACGAAGTTTACATGTGAATAATTCTCTGTACAACGCAATTCTTTACAAACTTCCTACTGGACGTTTCTAGCCCTATATGTTGTGGTTAAATTCCTTTCAGAAATTTTCCTGATTCGAATGATAGGTTGGTGGGAATTTCGATGTGAAGTTGGGTGTTTGGGACTGTTTTACGAACGGTTAAGAAACAGTTTTTCGTCGATGTTCGTGTTCGTTTTACGACGCATGTATCGCAGAACAAATCGAAATATCTAAAGAGAATTGAAGTTGGTTATATTGCCAACGTACCTGTGAAGGCGACGTGCAAAACGGCACGACGAGGCGATGGGAAACTTTACGCGAAGTGGGCTCTGGACTGCTGTCGTCCGCTTTCTCTGTTTCGCACGCGTGTGCGCGCTCGCTGTGCGCGCGCTCGGCCACGCTGTCGATGGCCGGCCGCGGCCCAGGCGGCACGCGCCGCGCGGGGGTTCGCCCAGGCTAGGGTGGTGGCGGCGCACTGGACTTGGGTTAGGGTTTCGGTTTTTAGGGTTCTTCTTCTCGATTTCTCCGATCTTCCCTTATATATGCAATTGTATATATATACGGTTTGTGAGCAGTCGGGTTCTGCTGTTGGGCAATTTGTATTGTGGCTTGGGGTGGTTGCCACTGCTCTCGATTCTAAGGGCTCAGGTTCGGGGTGTCAATGGGGCTGTGGTGTGCTTGCTGGGTTCGGTGCCAACTCGTGGGGAGCTTGGAAAAAAGAAGGCCCCTGTTGGCCTTGGGATGGGCCGGGTTTGAAAGTTCTTAGTCGGCTGGGATTACTACTTACCTCTCTTTGTTTTTCTTTTTCTTTTTCTTATTCTTCTTCCATTTCTTTTATATATATATATACCTTTATATATATATACACGATTATACCTGTATATATACAATTAAATATGTACATATTTATATATTCATATATGATTATATAAATATATATATATATATACATGTAGATACACCCATACAATGTATTTATTTGACAAAATGATATAACCCATAATAATAAAATAATATTATATAATAATAACCCCAATAATATATCGATAATAAAATAAAAATAAAAAATATTTCAAGATTTCCGGGAAGGGGAGCTACAAATCTACCCACCTTAAAATAATTTCGTCCTCGAAATTCTAACTCATAAACATGCCAAAATTCGAACAAAATAATAATAATAATAATAATAATAATAATAATAAGTCCACTATTACCGCAATCTCCTTAAATCTAATTTCTAAAAATATTTCATGGCCTTCTCTAGTCATTTCGTAACTACGAATCCTCGAAGACCTCTACCCACCTTTGGTCACACTACTCCTCACAACTAAAATCTATAATCTTATAGCTAGTTGCTAACAATCCTACCAACAGATATCACTGCATGTGGCGTCTACAATCCTCTCTTATCTATCCAGTGATGCAATATTTAACAAGCAACAAATTTACACAAGTAGCTAAGAAATATTGGTAAACTCTAGTATGCACGACTATTCGTCGCTCCAAAGTAGGGAGAACAGGAAGATAAGTCAAAATAATCGGGGACAACTGTGAAGTTTCAAGAGAAGTGGAGAGTATCCAATGTTACAGATAGAAAGTGAGTTTATGAATCACTGCCTTATTTGCCAGATTGGCTGCTCTAGTCTAGTCACTTGCTAAATTGAAGAACTCTTCGTTTCTTGGAGGGTCTTACAATCCATGCAATACGAAAATTTCGTTCCCAAAATTCTAAACAAGGTTCCACAATAGAACGAAATTTGGGAAATCAAGGTTATGGTCTTACAGGGTTCTTTATTTGGACACCAGTCGTTGGTTGGATGAACATTGGGTTTCAATCTATATGGACTAAACAAGATCCCAAAGTAAAACTATTCCTACTAGATTAGGGTATTCTAGAATAGGTTTCTACCCGAGGGGTTGAGCTAGTTGCTAGTCGGGTTGATTAGCTGGGTCCATAGCCCCAAATGTACCTTCAGTGACTTTTGTATTTAAGTAGCACATGAGGTCTCAATTGGGTGGCATACTAGTGGCAAGTGTATAGTGGGCTTCGAGTAGATCACCTCTACACATTGGGTCGAAGGAATTGAGTCAGGGTTGAGACTTTAGTGGAAGTCGAAAATTATACGGTATTATGGTATGGGATATAACTAGTCCTTTTAACCTGAAAATCGTAGCACAAAAATAAAGTACAAGGGGACGGATTTGAGTGGAACATGATATACCTAGATGAAGATGGACTCGTCTAGATCTTACATGTAAATTTTGTTGGAAGGTAACCGCTGGTCTCGTGCTCCGAATAGTAATGACACGGCCGGGTATACAAAATGATCTAAATGGAAAGTGGGACTCCATAGGGCACTAGTTATCATCCTAATGGAAATCATTCTAATCAATTGGTAGTCTTCGTATATCCCAAAATTTTGGGAGGCTTACAGTCTACCCACCTTAGAAGCTAGGACATGGTTTTAGAGTCGAAGGGAGGACGAGTAAACTCAAGGCAAGGTTCTAGCCACAGAGCTGGCCGATGGTAGCTACACTTGCGTATACCACTATCATAGCCATGGGGTACTCTATACTTATCTATCAATTATGAGCTTTCGCCTTTCCAATCGGTGAAAGACAAAAATAGTAAAGAGTTCAAGAAAGATGTCACCGAATACAATTACGCGATTCAAAGGCGAATGTATCATTCAAGAGGAATTGTCAAAGCAGTCGTGGATGAGATCCTAGAGACATCTACATCTCAATTCACGTAGGATAATTAGATGAAGAGCGAACCAATTGCATCATGGTTGATCAGACCGTAATACAATGATTCTGATTAGACACTATGTTAGCGGGCGTCCCCATTAAACATCTGTCTTGAATCAAGCTCGATAAAAGAGTAAGCTTACAAAACTAGGCTGTAATAGCAGCATTGATCAAGATAGTCAAAATATGAATAGGCGAGATTTTTGGAAAGGAGGCACAATAGTTCGAGTTTTGAGAAAGTCAAATCCTTATCTGGTGTTCTTGCTTATACAATCTTCCTACAATCTTACTATCCTTAAAGTCTTGGTCAACTACAACATAGTTTTAGCAATGTTCTATAACCTATGATCCTCAAAAATGGTTTCATTTCTATGAGTTGTGTCTCGCCAGTGCACTGCTGGCTGCAGTGAACCCACCTCTCCACTCTCAGCTAATTGATGACAGTGCGCTGCTGTCTAACTATTATTAGTTAACTAATACTCCTTTAACTATATTCGTAAAAATCATGGGCCTCTAGAGATTCAAACAGGTTGACTAAAAATTATAGTGTAAGTATTTGTCCTATCAGTCACAACGCAAAAACAAAATAAAAGGGTTAATATAAAAAATAACTAAAGACGAAAGTAATACAAACATCCTAGTATCTATTTCATGTGCATTTCAATGGTTGATGGAAAACCTCAAGCCAATCTACCTCGAGATTCGTATGCAAATAACAGAATTAGAAGCTTTAAACAAATTCCCTACGGTAACATAGTATTTAAAGCAGGCAATTCTAATTTATGATATAAGATTTATATCTAACAAAGCAAAAAAAATTAAACAGTTCATCAAGGTCAAAGCCTAAATTCTAGGTAAGCCTAACATAGCCAGCGAATAGTACATCCACATCGGATCTCATTGTCATATCAAAAGTAATATGTACTTATAGGGATATAGCAAGCTATCTAAATTACATGGCCTATCTAATAACCTTAACTACCCAATGATCAAATTAATGAGGGACTCCTATTCCTAGTCATTCTCTTAAATCATTTTATTCCTAATTGTAAATGAGCATTTCCTGGGCGCAGGCTCGCAGCAGTACGACTAATATGGTACTACCGCGAGTTCGCATAATTTACGAAAACTGACCTCCATGGGCCACCACAAAAACTTGTCACGACCCGTACCAGGTTTTCGGATACGAGACGTGTCCAAGCCAGCCTACGCCGCAGAGTCGGCGGTAGAACGCTGTCAAGCCCGCAAGAAGATAAATGCTCAAAAATAAACATTTGCTGCTCATTCATATTTCTAATTTATTACAACATTTATATTTAAAGGAAAAATAAAGTTTTACAATTAAAGAAATTGATACAAATGCTTTCTATTCTAGGTTGTCCTCAGCATACCCAAGTCTTCCCAATGCTAACAGTGATCGCGGCTAAACCTGAAAAATGTTGGTTTCCAGTCAGGAATGGAACAAGCACACAAACCGACGGCAGTGCAAAACACAATAGAATTATCAAGACATGAAAATAGCATATGAGAAATGAAAACTGTAAGATAAAGTGATGTCATAGCACGATAGAGAAATAAACAAGGAAAAGCTAATAAAAGACATCTATCTAAGTGGTGTGAAATATCCTTTCGACATGTGAACGGCTAGGGAGTAAAATCTGGCATACTGCACGTGTCGTGTGCAGCAGCTATCGTTTAAGAATAGACTCATGGGATATTTCTGGGTAGTCCACATGTATACTAAGATATTTCCCCTCCCGACTACTCCGTGTGACGAGCGTGTCAACAAGCAACAAGATGTATGTATAGACATGAAATGAAAAGACTACTATGAATCGGAAAGCAATCAGAAAGTGCACTTGCCTGAGGTCCTTAGCTGGAGAAACCAAAATACCATACCACTCAATGAGCCACAATTAGTCAACACATGTAGAAGTCTCCGGATGCTGAAATAAATAGTACCAACGTTCTCAGAATAGTCAAATTAGCTAGGATTGCCTGTCCTTAAGTCCAATTCTGGACACAGGGGCAAAACGATAATTTCGGGCAAAAACGATGTCCGTCGTTGGACCCGTTTTGCACCGAAAAGCGTGCCAGAGTCAACGATCTCTAAAGTCATCAAACTATATGTCTACGGATCCAGTTTTCTGATACGAACCCAACCGTATGTCCAGAGTTGGATTCCGGCGGGCCGTGCACAAAATCGCCCGTAGAGTGGGACCGTGGGGCCCGCAAAACGATGATTTTATCAACGGTCTCAGAATCGGACCAAACTTGGCATGCAGGACCAGAAAAACGATACGGTTCTGTTGGCGCAAGTTTCGTCTCGATCTGACGAGCGTGCACAAAGTTATGACTGAATTTATATTGGACGGATACGGGGCGATTCCGACGGATACGCGTCGAATTCGTCGCGCACACGCGACCAATTTAAATTCCGTCAAAGCCCACACGACCACAAAGCCGTTACACAGCTTTCGATCCTTTCGGTACGCGACCACGTCGCCCAGAATGGCGGGACGGACGTCGTGTGGATGGTTTTCTAAGTTTTGAAAACAGGTTTTTGACGAAGTTTACATGTGAATAATTCTCTGTACAACGCAATTCTTTACAAACTTCCTACTGGACGTTTCTAGCCCTATATGTTGTGGTTAAATTCCTTTCAGAAATTTTCCTGATTCGAATGATAGGTTGGTGGGAATTTCGATGTGAAGTTGGGTGTTTGGGACTGTTTTACGAACTGTTAAGAAACAGTTTTTCGTCGATGTTCGTGTTCGTTTTACGACGCATGTATCGCAGAACAAATCGAAATATCTAAAGAGAATTGAAGTTGGTTATATTGCCAACGTACCTGTGAAGGCGACGCACAAAACGGTGCGACGAGGCGATGGGAAACTTTACGCGAAGTGGGCTCTGGACTGCTGTCGTCCGCTTTCTCTATTTCGCACGCGTGTGCGCGCTCGCTGTGCGCGCGCTCGGCCACGCTGCCGATGGCCGGCCGCGGCCCAGGCGGCGCACGCCCCGCGGGGGTTCGCCCAGGCTAGGGTGGTGGCGGCGCACTGGACTTGGGTTAGGGTTTCAGTTTTTAGGGTTCTTCTTCTCGATTTCTCCGATCTCCCCTTATATATGCAATTGTATATATATACGGTTTGTGAGCAGTCGGGTTCTGCTGTTGGGCAATTTGTATTGTGGCTTGGGGTGGTTGCCACTGCTCTCGATTCTAAGGGCTCGGGTTCGGGATGTCAATGGGGCTGTGGTGTGCTTGCTGGGTTCGGTGCCAACTCGTGGGGAGCTTGGAAAAAAGAAGGCCCCTGTTGGCCTTGGGATGGGCCGGGTTTGAAAGTTCTTAGTCGGCTGGGATTACTACTTACCTCTCTTTGTTTTTCTTTTTCTTTTTCTTATTCTTCTTCCATTTCTTTTATATATATATATACCTTTATATATATATACACGATTATACCTGTATATATACAATTAAATATGTACATATTTATATATTCCTAGTCGGGTTCATTTTCAATTGATGTTGGTGCATCAAATCGAATACTGTCTTCAAGTCTTGAATGTGATCATCTTTTGATCGACTCTTGACAGCAATGTCATCTACGTAACATTCAACTGTTTTTCGTAGATGTTCTTGAAAGATGTTGCTCATAGCCCGTTGATACGTGACACCGACGTTTTTAAGACCAAATGGCATAACTGTATAGCAGTAAACCCCAAGGGGTGTACGAAAAGCAGTATGCTTCTCATCTTCTGGATGCATCTTACTTTGATTATATCCTGAGAAATCATCCATGAAAGACATACGTTCAAAACCGCATGTATTGTCTATCATGACGTCGGTAATCGGAAGTAGAAATTCATCCTTTGGACAAGCTGTATTAAGATCTTGAAAATCTATGCAAACTCAGACTTTTCCGTTCTTCTTCATAACAGGAACAATATTGGCAACCCAATCGGGGTGTTGTTCTTCACGAACAAAACCACATGTGATCAGCTTTTTGACTTCTGCCTTAATTGCATCTATTATATCTGGTCGAAAATGCCGTTGCTGTTGTTTTACAGGCTTGGCATTAGAAAGAATATTAAGTTTATGAGTAGCAACTTTAGGATCTAGACCTGGCATATCCTCATAACTTCATACAAAAATATCAATATATTCTTTGATCAGTTTTATCAACTCTTCCTTTTCATTTTCAGAAAGGTTTTTACTGATAAATATTGGTTTAGGCGTAATTCTATCTCCAACATCAATCTGGACAATCTCGTCCTCTGTAGGTGGTTGTCGCTGTTCAAAACGAAGTTCCCATTGAGTGTCCATCTGTTGAGCCCAAGGATCATTCTCAAATGGTTCAGATTCACCATCAGTTTGAACCATGTTTACTGAGAATATTTGTTCAGATTCATCATAATAACCTCTTCTAACACATGAGGAGTGAGATGTATCGGATTCGATGAATTGAATTTCTTCCGAATCTGATGATTGTGAAGAGCTAGAAGAGAATTCTTCTTGAATATCGTCATTAAACATATAGGACGGATCATATCCCAACCTATGATGAGTTTTCTGATAAAACGGATTACCACATAATGGTAATCGTCTACCTTTGCCTTGATTGAGACCTTGCATAGTCTTTAAATCATATCCCATATTCTGAATAATCTTGAGAGATTGTTGACTATATTTGTCAATTCAGATTCTTCCTTTATCTTTATCTCTAAGATCATCTGTCTGAGCAACAGGGATATTTCTAGCCAGGCCAAACACAATTTGACGCTTGTTTTTCTTATCAGATGGAATCACGAAATAAGATTCCTCGTGACGTCTATAAGTTACACAAGCTTGCGATGAAGCGGCTATAGGAAGAAGATAGGGAGAAATGTTAGGAACCTCTGAGCATAAGGTCCATCATCGACATGAGGAGGAAAATAATTTTCCTTATTTTCAATGTATAAGGTTTCCTCTGTATCTATGTCGTCTTTATATTGATGACTTTGATTATCAGAAGATAAAGTCATTCTTTCGACAAATTTGACAACCATATACTCAAAAAGGAAATCTTCATTGATATCGGAAAGTACAAAATGATCAATATTTATATCATTTACAATTTGACTACTACGTTTCAGATTGATCATTAACGGACCATCATCCGTCTTCTGCGTAGACTTGCCAAGATTAACGATCAATGGTGGCTCTGGATCATTCGTACGAAAAGTACGCCCTTTTACCTTGATCACAAGAGGTTAAACTTGGCTTTTAGCAGGAACATTCACTGATTTCTCAGATAAAGCTTGAGTTCTTCCTTTAACCTTGATCATCAGAGGTTGATTGTTGACAGGTTGGGGTTGAATTTGTCCTTTGACTTTGATTTTCAAAGGTTGCTCTTCTGGTGAATCTTCATTAATAGACTGATCTTCAGCAAATGATTGATCTTCAGCCATGTCTGATATCTCCTTTACATGTTCTTGTTTGTAGAGCCTTGAATCAGAAAAATAGGCTTCGACACCCTTGAAAGGATTGATATCAGCAAACTCAGTCTTTACAACCCCTTGGGAATCCACGTACTTGAAGCATTGGTGGAGAGTTAAAGGCACGATGTTATGTTCATGTAACCATGGTCTTCCAAGAAGGATGTTGTAGGATACGTCTGAATTAATAACATAGAATGTTGCCATCGTTCGAAGATCACCAATCTGGATTTTCAGACGAATTTTTCCCAGTAGTTTACTCTTTCCAGAGTTGAATCCAACGATTGTGGTACTAGTGTAAGTCAAGTCACTAGTAGTAATCCTCAACGGTCTTAGCATACTTTAAAGAATTATGTCAATGGAAGACCCAGGATCAATATAAATCATGTCAACTTCAATGGATTCAATATACCCAGTATAGCACAAAGGCCTCTCATGCTTGTTATGCTTCAACAACATATCTTCTTGTGTAAAGGTAATATTAGGAATTACCTCCATTATACTATGACATTGTGGGCATGACACTGGTATATTATCAGGAGTCTTGAGTTGAGCTAAGCAGGAGTCAGCTTGCAGCAAAGCTTCACTCAAGATTTTGCGACTTTCTTTAGAAAGGCGAAGCAACTCGAAGATAGATAGTCTAGCCGAAGTATTTGCTAACTGGGCTAGAATATCAAATTTATAGGGTTTCATCACCACCCCCTGACTGGAAGCATACTTCAATGGGACGTCAAAGCGTACTGCTTTCTGTTTTCCCTTTTCAACCACAGATGGTTTAGCAGGAACATGAGACGGTTGAGTTGGTGGTGTTTCAATATTCTCTGCATCTTTGGAGGATCCTTCATAATCATTATGGTACTCTTTCCCAGATCTTGTACCAGCAAAGGTTTCTTCTTCAGACTCAGAAGAAGGAAGTACCATATTGCAAGATTTAGTCTTCCTTTCCTTAGCCTTCTTCTTACGAGGATTGTTATGAGGAACCTCAGAACCCAATCCAACAATAGATTTTTGACTTTGAATTTGTAAAGGAAGTCGTATTCCTTTATCATAATTCAAACCTTCTACCTTTTGAAAGTCATAAACCATCTTTTTCATGAGAAGGACAGATTACTGACTGTACAAGTGAGTGGGCAGTGGACTTTTAACAGGTGGTTCAACAGAGAAAGAAGAAGAGATCTCTGTAACTACAGGAGAATGGGGAATAGAAGTCTCTGTAGCTACGGGAGGAGAAGGATTTGGGATACGAGAAAAAAATCCCTACATGAGCTTATTCATAAGCAGCGAAGACTTGCTGTGCCCTGTATAAGGGAACACTATTCATGGCTAGCCACTGCTGATGAGTAAGCTTGAGCTTCGTAGGAGGAGCCAGACTTGGAGGACATATGTTCAATCCTCTCAGTCTATGTTCCAAAGGAATGCCATCCCATAAATGATCCAAATCATCATGATCTGGAATAACATGAGAAATCATGTTGCAGGTTTTGACTTTATTACCTTTCCTAGATTTTGAAGTTTTATCTTCATCTTCCATTTCATGTACTAAGTCAGAATGTACCCACATAATTTCACCATTCTTTAATTTAAGAGGCAACTATCCTTTATTTTCTTCCCTGGCAGGCAGGATATTCACAATCTTCATCGTCGCCTTCGGAATTGGAACAATTCCATCTGGTATTTGTTGAGAAGGAAAATCTCCAAATTGAAGAGAAACCATATTGGTTGTGACCATATGCTCATCGTTAGTTAAAGAGATGGCATTGGCATTAATCAGCTCCTAGATTTTCTTCTTTAGGACATAACAAGCCCTGGTAGGATGATTGATGTATCTGTGATAGATACAATATTTGGGATTGTCAGTCAGATTCACCTTATTAGGCCTCTTTAGCTCCGAGATCTGGAGTTTGCCACTCTCCACCAGACATTGGAATATCCCTGGGATATCACTCTCGTCAAAAGAATATTCTTCTTTTGGCTTAGAAGACTCCTGATTATTCGACGTCGTTTTAGTTTTGGAAAGATTAACCATGAGGGTGTCCTTTCCTTTCGTATTACGATTGCCAGAATTATTAGCAGGATTACCTTTCTTTCTCTTATCCTCTGAGGCAAAGATCATTCCATGTTCACGAGCCAACCTACCATTGGTCTCGGCAGAAACTGCTGCTATAATAAACGAGGCCCAATCTGTGAATTGAGAACCCGTGAAGACAGCAATGGATGGTCGCAGATTCATCTTGCATGTATCAATTAACGCTGAATCTGGCATACCAGGAGGCATCTTTTGAGTCGTCTGTCAGAAACATTCAATGAACGTCCGAGTATCTTCTTTCTCCTTTTGTTTAATTTCTATTAAAGAGGACATGTTCATGTCCATACCTCCTTCATAGAAGCGGGAGAGAAATATTGCCTTAAATTCGTCAAAAGACGAAATGCAATTGTCGGGTAAACTACGATACCAGTCGTAAGCTGAACCCGTCAAGCACCCAATGAACACTCGAGTAAGAAGATCATCATTTTTCTGTAGATGTACAGTCATAATATCAAAGTAATTGATATACTGACTAGGTGAAGCCTTTCCATCAAACAATACCATTGATTGTGGCTTAAATTTCGGTGGAAAGGGTACATCATTCCAATGAGGAGGATAAGGTTGCTTAATCCCTAACCTCTGGAGCTGATCCTTGTGCTTCAAAACTTCAAACTGTGCTTTGAGCTCACGCACTGCTTGAATAGCTTCACTGGTTTGAGGAAGCACATTTGATTGAATGGTTGTTGGATGTACCGTAATCCCCACCGGAGATGGTACATCTTCTGGAATGATAGGATCTGGAGATGCAAAATTTTGGTTAACAGCAGGCTCTTGAATATTCAAAGGTATATCAGCCCCTTGACTATCTTGAGTTTGTGCTGTTACCTTTACCGGTGTTACCACTGTCGGTTGAGCAGTTTGTTGAGCCGTTATTATCTGGTGCATGCTTTGTATCATGTTAAGCATGTCTTTCAGTGATTGCTCAACCGCAGTGAGACGTTGTTCTGTATTAGCAGATGACGTCTCTGGTTCATCTCCAATAGCGTAGGATTCAACCTCTCTTGAAGATATAGAGGGATTAGTATAGAGGCATGAATCAACACTATCAGTTTTATACTCCAAAGATTGAGTACCCCCAGCTTCTGAATCAGAAGTCTACAACTATCTTTGTCTTCTTGATCGAGTATTCTGATATACTCTTTCAAAGGAATCAAGAAGTCTGTTGAATTGTTGTTCACCTGGAGTTTGGGACGTATTCCGTCTAGGACGTCGTCCTTTGTTGGTATGAGATGCCATGTTGACTGATGCATATGAAAACTCATCATCTTGTTGTTGAGGCGCATTAAAATTTAACCGATCAAAAACTGATTGTTTAGAAACCGAACAACAATATTTAATTACAATCTGGTGACACTCACAATGGTGATTTTCTTGGGGGAGTGTCACGAGAGATTGTCTATTTTTACGCTTTTGTATTAGCAATTCGCGTAAATCAGAAGGAGTAGATGAAGTAGTCTTCTTTATTACATTTGGGGTAGAAAAACGTTTAGTCTCTTATGTATAAAGAAGATTACTGGCTGCATTCGCAGAACCAAACTGTACATTTTTACGTGCTTGAAGTTGCGTACGTAAATCCTGAGATTTTTTAGTACGAAGGACTCCATCTTCATTGCGTGTAATTTATAAGTTTGGTATCTTGCGTACATTAGTATAAGAAGGTTGTTGGTTGAAAATAGAAGTTTTACCAACTATGTTTTTATGCTTCATATGTGCAGGTACATTCATTTTAGATGCAGAGGTATCATTGTGAATTTTATCTACACTGTCACAGACAGGAGATTTACCTTTACGCGTAGAGCGCAAAATATGAGTATCTGCCACGTCATAGACGGGAGATTTTTCTTTACGTGTAGAACGTAAATTTTGTGTATCTACCACGTCACAGACGGGAGACTTATTGTTACGTTCAGAACGTAAGGCATTGGAGTCTGCCACGTCACAGACGGGAGACACGTTTTTACGCCCAGGACATAAAACCTGATTTTTACGCTCAGGGCGTAAAACCTGATTTTTACGCCCAGAGCGTAACATTAGAGAGTCTGCCACGTTACAAACGGAAGACTTATTTTTACGCGCATGGCGTATCACCGAAGTAGAGACTGCCTCATCACAGATGGGAGTCTCTACAACAGGAGTAGGAAGGATTCCTTTGCCCGCAGAGACAGTAGGGAGATCCGAGGATGCTTTGGATTTAGGAACCCAAACTTTTCGTACCTTCTGCGATTTTTGAACATTGGAGCAGCGAGTGCTACCCCCAGTCTGGAGCATTTCTTCATAGGCAGTCTGGTCGAAGTGCACAACCAGAGTCTTCTTTGTCGATCCAATCGACACATCATTGTATTGAGCAATTGCCTCCTCGTCAGAGGAGAAGGTCGTCCCCAGCAGAGTCGCCATTTTGTTTCACTTAACAAAATGCCTGAAAATTGGCTTTTGAAAATAAAACGAGAAAAAGTACAAGAAGTACAAATTGTTCTGGGAAGTATTGCTATGAAAGTCTGATCTGAAGGCGATCACTTTGTTCCTTGGACCATACGATGATGATGAAGATCACTGCTAGAAGATGAACAACCGGAAGAACTAAGTCACTAGAAAGGTATTGACGCACTTGGGCATTGATGGCGAGGTCGAATGCTTTCCTGCTTTGCTTCACTCTGTTCTGGAAGAAAGGTTGAAGAAGAATGCTCTCGAGGAATCAAAGTTTCTGGGCTCTGATCTCTATGTATTCTCCTCTGTCTCTGCTTCTCTTTTTATATGAGAAAAATAAGTCTATTTATAGACTTGGCTTTTTGTGCGTAAAACTCAGCAAAAGTTCTGTCTTTACGCTAATAACTGGCACCCTTGACTGAAGTCATCCTCTACATACGTTGACACGTGTCCCATGATTTCAATAAGAATAGGATGCACGTACACACGTTCTTCGAAATGTGTGGCATAAAAACCACGTAGGCAAACCACATTCCAAACTAATCAGAAAGGATAGGGCGTAAAAACAACCCAAATATACCATGAGCGTAAAGTAGTAAACTAGGCGTAAAATAGCCCTAAAATGGACTTCCCGCGTAAAGTGGTTGATAAAACAATCTTGAGCGTAAAGGTAGCCCAAATAAACTTTATGCACACGTTAACTTTGAGCTTAAAAAGGCTCATATAGTATTCATGCGTAAAAGAAGCCATCTTGTGAGCGTAAAAGTAGCTCAGTCCACATATTAAACGACAAATATAGATTTCTGTGTAAAACAAATCCCTTCGAATCCTGTGTTATACGCCGTTAGTAGATCTTTATGTCAGACCCATTATTACTTTGCATTAAATGTATGATTTGACAATTTGTCTCTGCCTGTCCCTGGCGTAAAATGGTTGGCGTGTCCCTGGCGTAAAGTAGCTGATCTGTCCCTAGCGTAAAGTAGCTGATCAGTCCCTGGCGTAAAGTAGCTCATTTTGAGTGTAAAGTTCTATCTCTTTGACTCAGTCTATGAAGCATTTTTTTACGCTCCTACAATAGTTATTTATTTATTGATAGTTATATTACATTATAAATTTTGGTGATTTTTAATCAATTTAAAACTGTTTTAAGTCATGACTTGTGATTTTGATGTGCTGCTAGTGAAACCTAGAGACTGCATGACCTAGAGACTAACCATGACCAAGGAGGCCTAGCCATGTGATTAGGATGATTATTTGTGACTTTTTAGCCTATGAGTATTTTGGTCATTTTTGACTTATTTGATGAAAATGAATTTTGGTTGATTATTATAGTGCTAATTATTTTATTAGAGACTAACCTAGTTTTGACCTAACCTAGATGCTAATGATGTTCATGGAGGCTTAGTTAGAGGGTTAGAGACTCAATGGCTAAGTTAGATTAATATCTAGATATTTATGGGTAGATATTTTAGTTAGATATTTGTGTAGAGAACCTACTTTCAATGTGAGCCATTAGATGAGCTAGAAATTGGTAGAGAAACTTTAGCTACTCATCTAAAACCCTAACCCTAGCCTTTACAATAGCCATCATAGCCTCCTTCCCTTATTTAGTCACATCTTCCAAAATTCTTGCCTCTTTTTCATTTCTACAAAGAACCCTAACCTTGTTCTTCCCCAAACCTTCACCATTTCTTCATTTCTCTACTAAATTGGACCAAACCAATTGCATTGGACTCCATTCTTGGTGTAGATGCTGTTGGAGACTAGCTATCAATGATTTGGAGGCTTGGAATCATTGCAAGTTGTGAAGAGGCTCTCATTCAAAGCACTTTTCATTGAGATTTCACCCTCAATAGGTAAAACCCATCAAAACCCCTTCAATTCCCAATTTCTTTCCATGGTTGCATTCATTTAGGTCAACCCTAGCTGTCCCTCAAGTTTGGTAGGATTTAGACTTGGTTTCGTGTCCGTATCAGACACGTATCAATGTTTATGTTAATGTGTTTGATGAAATACTTGAATGGATTAAATCATTGTAATTTCAAAAACTAATTGAACAAATTTGTAGCCCTATGCATGTGCTTTGGATTTCGTATGGACTGAGTCGATTTTCGTGTTGTGTCCGTGTCCAAAACGGACACTAACACGTTGCACGAGTAGCCGCGCGCGTGCCCTGCTGCTCGGGGGTGTTTTCTTGTAGCACAGGCCACGTGGCCGCATGCCACTTGGCATGGATGTGGGGGCCACGACTGACAAGTCAGCCCCTAAGTCCCAGAGCTGTTCGAGTCGTGTCGGACACACTATGATACGTGTATGCGTTTCTGCCTCCACTGGTTCAGGCAAAAAATGTGCACTGATACGGTGTCTGTATCGAGTGTACGCGTATCGTGGACACGTTGCAGACACTTAAGCGTGTAACCCTATCATTGGAGAACCTATGTTCACGAGCAAGGCTCGTCTCGAGTGCTGAGTCATGTCCAAACGGACACGACATGGCTGCACGAGGAAGTCTTCATTGCCAGTTCCTGACACTTTGCATTTTGATATTTGGACACCTCGTGTCCGATTTTTTGGACACGAAACCCCTCCCCTGGACACGTGGGACATGTCCCCATGTCTGTACACTCTTGACATACCTTGATTTGGGTTTTTCGATTTCGAATTTGGCTTTGCTTGGTGTCGGGTTTGGAGAATTACTGAACTGTGTTGTTCCAGATTTTGGGATATTTGAGAATAGGTTTTGATTTGGGTTTTTGAATTTGAATATATTCATTAATGTTGTGATAAGCTCCCAGGTTGATGTGTGATTTGATTTAGGAAGGTTGATGTGTGATTTGATTTAGGAGTTGGGTTTGATTTCAAACTATTTCTGAGTTTCCTATATGTATATTGATGTTAGATTTATTCCCAGGTTTTTGGTTGAACTGGGAATCCTCATTTCCCATTCCTGAGATAATTTTATAATTTCTGTGGTTAAATAGGTCTTCCTTGATGCTGTGGTTGATTTTGGTTTGTAGAATTGGAATTCGAGATTGAATGCAAGTTGATTGGTGATTAGGTTCGGATACATCAATGTATTGACTGCTTGACTGAACACTTATATAACAGTTAACCCCTTACCCTCATTCCTGTTAACCCACATCATACACACACACACACACACACACACACACACACACACACACACACACACACACACACACACAGAGAACATAACATGTATATACACACACACACACCCAGAGCCTAACATATACACATACACACACATAAACCCTCTACTCCCTGTTTTCCTGAACATAGACACCACACACACATCTGTGCATGCCTCACCTAGTCCCCCTCTCTATCTCTTTATATATATATGATGTATGTATATATGTATGTATGTATGTATGTATGTATGTATGTATGTAAATATGTATGTATATACCTACTATATATGTACCTATGTATCTATCTATGAATGTATGTGTATAAATGAGCATGTATCTATCTATGAATGTATGTATGCATATATGTATAAATGCAATGATAAAAGCATGTAGGATATAATGTAATGTATGCATGAATATGGGCATGTAGTGTAGGTTTACTTTTATAGTTTTAGAATATATGTTATATATATTGCTAATTGGATTATAGGCAATAGCCACATATGTGTGGATAGGGATACATGTAGTATGTATATATACCTTGGTGGTTCATTTTGTGATTGTGCTTGGATGCTAGTCTAGGCTTGGTTAGGCCTAGTGAGACTTGATAGACTTAGAATGGACTGGCCTAGACCTAGTTTGACCAAAGTTGATAAGTGTAATTCTAAAACCCTAGAATTGACCAATGTTTGACCCAATAGTTCAAATTTGACTAGATTGACCAAAAGTCAACATTGAATCAATATGTGACCAATTGACCTAACTTGAATAGAGTTTGACTTAGTTGACTAAAATTGACTTAGTTGACCAACCCTAAATTAGACCAATAGTTGACCATTGACCAAATTGACTCTTGATAGCCTAAGTTTGACCAGTTGACCAAGATAGCCTTGTTGTTGACCTAGTTGACTGGATGTTGACTTGGATTGACCCAGAGTTGACCAAGTTTGACTTTGACCTATATTGACCTAGAAAATCATGTAGATTGTATCGTAAACTTTATTTACCTTATTTTAAACACATTATAACCTGTACTGATCTAAATAGGATGTTGTGACTCCGGTTCAGACATTTGATATACATCAGTCATTCAGGGTATCAAGTGAGTACATTCTCTGATAGTTCTCTCATTTACTTGTCAATTACTGTACTTTAGTTCTAGTTAGTTCTATATGATTCTCTGTTATAACACGTATGGATATTTCTGGATTCATGTATGCGTCACACATTGTAACTCCACTTTTCCCATTTTAGTGGAATTTAAAATTTTTAATAATACTTCATTCTTTTTCCTATAAATATATTATATGAATACTTTGTGAGTGAAAGAATTTGGGAGTATTTATATATAAAAAAAAGAAACAAATAATTTTCTAACTGATTTTGGTTTAATACAATTTATCAAAAGGGTATGGGTATTGCTGCAAATTTTCCCTTAAGTGGAGGGGGGTTAATGTAAGTTTTTCGATTTCTTATAATTGATTCTGGAGAGAGAAGGTTAAATTTCTCATCTCTTTTGGAAAGCACAGCTTTCCTCTCTCGGTCACTTCCCCAAATTCACTCCCGAACCCTAACCCTAATTTCTGGCAGCGAGACCCGACGACTCCGGCGGTCTTCCAACCTCTGGCCACGGCGATGAGTCTGACCACGACGGCGACGTTCTTCCGACGATGTGTCGAGCTCTTTTCCGGCGACAGTGAGGACCCACCTTTCTCGGCGACGACGGAGGCCTCTTCTCCGGCGACGAAGTCCACGGCGGTGGACCACAGTTTCGATCGACCGTTCGCTGTTCCAAAGTTTTTCCTCCGATGGCGTTGACATCAAGAGTTCTCAGCGGCGGTGACGGCCACGGCGATGCCAACAGCGGCGACGACTGTGGTTTTCGACTCGACGGTGAGTTCGGTTCTGATCATGTTCCTTTTTATTTCTGGCCGATCGATCGATCTAATGGAAACCCTGTCTCGATCAAGTCTTTTCTCCAGGGACGTCGGGATCTAGATCGGGAGTGACCGGTCCATCCACTCCTCCGACGTTTTGTTCTGATCAATGTATGGATTATCGGATCCGCGGTAAATTGATGACGGCGACACGGTGAGTTCTCGAATCCTCTTATCTTCGATTTTCCTTTGATTTAGTGTGATCGATTGTTTTGTGTCTGAAACTTCGTTGTAATTATTCTAATTGGGTTCCCGAGTTGTTTTTCCTAATTCCTGTGTGGTTTTGCTTGTCGAATGGATGCAATGTTCTGATATCAGTTGTGTCGAAGTACTGGACACGCGTCCTTGCTTCTAAATCCAACCATCAGGTAATTCTTCGCAGAATTCATGTTTACTCATTTCTGTGCTTGGGGTGTGGTTATAATTTCCTGTGTATTTGTGTCATTTTCATATGATGTGATCGTATGTCCGTGTCGCTCCTGATGGGCGGTCCGTGTCCGAGTCGTATTCATTTCGACTGTGTGTGTTGCGGTTAGGATCGAAAGTGTTCGACCTTGGTGTTTTGTTTTTCTTCTGATTCAGAAGACTGATGCAGTGTTCGTGTCTGCTTCCTTGGCGTGGTCGTTGTCCGAGACTTTGTGACAGTTCGTGTTGAGTTCAGGTCGTGTCCGGATATGTGGGATCGTGTCTGTTGTGCTCGTTTTGAAATTGCAGTATGGTTCAATGATGCTTTGATGCAGAGATTTTACAAGCTAAAGCTATAGCTTAATTCTTTTCAAATTTTAAATAAAGTTTGTGTTGATTCAGTTTTGTATAGGTTTGTATATTTTCTTTGTATAAATTGACTTGTATGAGAATTGATTGAATGGGTGATAAATGTGGTAGTTGAACTTGGCTGTAGGAATTGATAGGAATGGAAGGCTGAGTTTATACTGTACCAAGGGTTGGTATTTTGAACTGAGAACTCATTTTCACTTCTGAACTAAGGATGGCTACCAATGTCTATATGAATCTGAAAGCCATATCAGTCTTTGACTCATTTGTGATTCCTGAGATTAAATTCAATGGGTTCAAATGTAGCTGGGCTTCATGTAAATATTTGATCATGAATGTATGTATCAGAGGCTTATATATACTATATTGACAGTTTAGAGCTTTCAGGATTGGGTCATCTTCTTTCAGCAAAGAACTTCTTTACGACATTTGATTCAGTGATTTATGAACAATGGTTAAATTCAGTGTAATCTAATTTAGGCATAAAATTCTATTTGAGACTAAGGTGTTTCCTCTTAGTGATTGGTCCAATTGTATGGTTTAATATTGGTTGGGTGAGTCCCTTGGTGAAATATGGCTGGGCAATTTTAATCAATATGATTACCTGAGAACAAATAGTATTTTCGGATATTATTCTATTATTACAATTATGGTTATAATTGGTTTACCAGTAGAGTATGTATCTAAGCTATAGTTTTCCATTATATAGAATCCTCTGGTAAGATTATAAGTGGTCCTCTTATTTGTTTTTTTTCTAAAAAAGTACAGTATTCCTATAATAATATTGATAGGATCTCCAAAGGGTTATAAAACTTTTTGTTTAAATTGAATAAAGGTTTATCTTATAAACAACTTACTAGCTGTTAATGCTTATTAAATAAATTCTTGATAATATTTAGTTACAATCAGAGGTATTACTAGTTAGCAAGATTATAGGGTAAATCAAATAGTATTAGTTATATATTTGAGCTTTAACCTAATTGAATGGTAATGGGTTTAGTTCCTTGCTAAACAGTATATATAAATATAGTTAACCAGGATAGTGATTAAGGGTTTAGTATGAAGATATTATTTAGAACCTAACCAACTTGTACACATTATCAAATTCAGGTGGACATAGAGACTATTATCTCCCTATTTCCGATCTTTCCGGAGCAAAGGCAAGTACATTCTATGGTCTTGTGCATTTCATTATATCCTGTGCTTTCTTGATTGACACGCTGCAACACGACATGTATTTCTGGTGCTCATGTTCCTTGTTCTTATTACTTGTACCTGGGGTAGGGAAATATACTATTTATGTGACCAAACCCAAGAAACAACTCAGGTGTGTTTACTTAGACCCCGTATCGTGCACGCGGGTCCTAAGCCGTACCATTCATGTACTTTCATGTGCTTACCCCTAGCCGGTCACATAATTAGTTATATTTCAAATATTGTACACACATGTTCAGGAGATATACCTTGTACTTATTTCCTGTGATTCCGAGATACCATGTTCTTTCCTGTGCTTATATATCATGTTCTTTCATGTTCTTACATACCATGTTCTTTCATGTACTTTACACACCATGTTCTTTAATGTACTTATTCACCATGTTCTTTCCTGTACTTTTCATTTTTCCTTGTACTTTCATATCATGATGTCTTGTTCATTACCTAGAATTGTACTTTGCTCCGCTCCTGAATAGGATATGTTGCAGGTATGCTTGCAGGACATTGTTCTACTCTATGGGCCAGAGCCCAGGATTTAGCTGAGCAGGATGAGGCTTAGCTTGAGGCTTCAGGTTTAGATTACTTAGCTTTACTTTGAGATATTGACTTTAGAGTTCATAGCACTTTTCATTCCTATTGATTCTGGTACATTATGATATCTGGATTTGTGGATTATGGTGATCATTCTGGTATACGTTTTTAGATGCTGTGATTCTATACTTTCATGTTTATCTGGTTAGTTTTCCCTAGTTTGGTACAGCTTACTTCGTTGTGTCTAACAATAAAGGCTGGGCGTGTCCGACTCGTGTCCGATTATTCGGGAGCGGGTCGTGACATGTTTTTAATGGTGGCCCATGCAGGTCTATCCTAATGGTACAAGGTCTTAGCGTACTATTGGGGGACTTGATTTAAATTAGGGAAACTTGATCACAGTATAGAAAAAATCGGAAAATAAGGGTATATCAGGTACATCAGGTATATTAGATATTTTAATATTCTATAAACACTTGTTGTATTTAGGTCTAGGTTATTTTAACAAGTTTTCTATTTTTCAGATAGTTCAAAAGCACGCGACACCGGAACAGTCGATCCACCTACACTTGAGGGTTTCGAACTCCCACTACCTTATATCACTCTACTATCCCCATGGGTAGTACGTAGTTGACGGAGACGGTTGAAGAGTCCCTTGACAACCAGAGGGAGCATGCCATCCTTTCCAAGCCAGACTTATGGATACACTCTCCGAGCCAGGAAGGACTTCTGATTTCCAGACTCTCGGATATTTCCGACACCGAGCGCATATCTTGTACCGAGGAGCAGATCGAGCACCTGGAGCCGCCACTGAAGAACATCTAAACCTTTGAGGATCCGACTCCTCTGATCCCGAACACAGTACAGACAATGAAACGAGATGGAAAGTTGAAGCTCATGAAGGACATGAAGACTTATGACGGGGATGACAACTACTGTGGATCCACAAAGCGTCATCAGACTCAGACAGTGTTTCTTCAATCGCATCATCAGATTCAGACAATGACCAATTGTGCTTTCTGCCGCCATCCAGGACATCGCTTCGAGGAGTGCCGCAAAAGACGGAGGCTATGCTTGTTCTACAGATCGTCTGCCCACCCAGTCAGGGATTGCCAGAGACCATTGATCACACTGCCCAAGGGCGAACATGAAGAGCACCAGGACTACAGCAAGGGGACCAGCCTCTCTAGATCCAGCAACCACATGGAGTACTACCGCAGGGATCAACCTACGCCAGGACAATTGAAGGAGGTTAGAGAGATTTCCGTTCCGGAGGAATACTGAAGACAGACTAAAGACTGAAGATTTTTGCATGGTTGGAAAAACCATGTATCTTGATTTGCAATCCAGTTTTTCTTAAATTTCTTTTAGCATCTAGACCATTTCTTGGAACTTTTTGTTTTCTATTTTGGAATCTTGGTTGGTATTCGAAACTTAATTCGAGATATTGTTTCCGATTCGTTGATTGATACTCCTCCATCTATTCTTCGTAACCTTGCTCTTTTCGAGATTCTACTCAGGAATTTTGTTTCCTATTCAGGACTAGTTACAATTTATAAATTTTGTTTTCTTTCCGAAGTTCAGTTTTCTATTTGGGGATTGTTGGAACTTTATTTTTATTCAATACTTGTTTCTATTCACCATTCAAGACATCGTTTGAAAACTTCGATTTCGACCTGTTCGCTATGTTAGATTTTGTTTCCTACGTGGCTTGTTTTCTATTTGGAAATTGTTCCGTTCACAACTTTGCTTCGATCTTGTTCCCTATTTGATGCATCGCTTGTTTCATGGATATTGTTTTATTCACCCATTGATTCTTTTTCCTACTCGTAACTTGATTCCATTCGAGATTATAAGATCCTGTTTCCTATTTCGAGACTTTGTTTTTGTTCGTGATTTTGTCTTCCATCCAAGATTTACCGGACTTTGAATTTCAGTTCCTACTCGCGACTCGTTGAGACCGTGTTCCCTATTCCAAATCTTGTCTCCTCGTTGAGACCGTGTTGCCTATTCCAAATCTTGTCTCCTCGTTGAGATTTTATATTCGAGAATTTGTTCCTTATTCACGACTTTGTTGATACTTGATTTTCTATTTTTCCACTGTGTACTTTATTGGAGATTTCGTTTTCTATTCAAGTTTTACTCGAGATTTCATTGTTATTCGAGATTTTATTGAAACTTGTTTCCAGTACGGAATTTTATTTCTTGTTTTGAAACTTGTCTCCTATCTGATACCTTGTTTCTATGCAACCTTCGCGGCTTTGTTACTTATTCGGGATTACGTTCCCTATACGGAATTTTGTTACCATTCCAGATATCAGTTAAAATTTTGTTATAATTTGAAACTTCGCTCCCTGTCTAAAATTTTAAAATCTCCCTGGTTGTCCTTTTTGTATTCACTACTCTTCGATTGGATTCCGTGTTACTTCATAGTACCTAATAAATCATTGTATTCTAACCGTCAGGTAACTTCACCATTTTCGTGACTTGGACTATTGAAACTCATTTTGAATTCCTTGAAACACTTTTGAAATTCCTAGGGATATAGTTGAGAGGCTATTCGATGACCTACTATGGTATGACAGTTGCGCGCTCCAGCCATTAGCTGGATTATGGAGACTGAGGGTTCACTGCAGCCAGTAGCACACTGGCGAGGCAGGAACTTTAAGTTGAAGTGATTTCAGATAATCATAGGTTTTCGAGTACTGTCGAGACTTGTCATATTCTTCATACCTTGATCTCTTGGGTTGCTTCGTCAACGATTGTTGAAAAATGGATAAGGTTGACAGATTATTCGGTGACATATTATTATTTGAGTCACAGAGCCGAAAGTCCACTGCAGTCAGATATATACTGGCGAGGTAGGGATCTAAGCAAAGTGATTTCAAATACCTATATGTTCCTGGGTATCATGGAAATTATATTCATTTTTCATATGATTATTGGTTTTCGAGAATCACAAATCCTTGCACGTTTATCCTAATATGATACTGTAATCCCTGAGTATTGCGTATGTCTCCTCAATCAATCCTTGCTAACCTCCCTTTAGCATTTTATCGTTAGATCATTGAATTCCTAAAATTATACATTACCAGATTTTGATTCCATACTTCATTTGTGCATTGTCTAAACTTCAATCTTAAATCATATCTATCTGACCATAATTTTCCTATTGTGTCCTAGTCCACTTGTTTTAAAACTATCAATTTTTGATCGTACTTAATAGTTGTGTCTTCATGATTTTGCTCCTCTGAGTTGTAATTGAAATTCCTTCCACTTCGTGACTATTTGATCCTCGATCTTTGTTAAAGCGTAATATCCCAAACTTCTTGTGTATGCTTGGACTCAAGGCATAGAGGGTCAGGGATCGACAAAAGTACTGGGCGGACAGCAGCAGACGGGCACTGGAGTTCGCAGTTGGAGATAGAGTGTTCCTGAAGATCTCACCGATCAGAGGCATCATTCGTTTTCGCAGAGGCAGGAAACCCAGCTCCAGTACATCGGGCCTTTCGACGTGACGACACAAATTGGCGAGGTGGCATATCGACTAGCACTTCCAGCCAGCTTGGAGGGAGTGCACGACGTTTTCCACGTGTTCCAGCTTCGACCCTACATTCCGGACCCGAGCCATGTGGTGGACTTTTCGGAGCTAGAAGTGGGTCCGAGATTGACCTACGAGGAGCAGGCGGTGAAAATCCTTGATCGGAGGGAGAAGCGCTTGCGAAACCAGACTATTCCACTTGTCCGTATCATGTGGAGACACCACTCTCCGGGAGAGTCCACGTAGGAGCGCGAGGACGAAATGCGGGAGCGATATTCCAATTTGTTTGCTTGACTGTATTGCTTGGTTTGAGATTTTCTTAATTCAATAAATGATTGTGTTTAAACATTTTATCGTGATTTTGTTTTAAGAACTCATTTTGTTCCTTGAATTTCGAGGACGAAATTATTTTAACGGGGGAAGATTTGTAACTCCACATTTTCCATTTTAGTAGAATTTAATTTTTTTAATAATACTTCATTCTTTTTCCTATAAATATATTATATGAATACTTTGTGAGGGAAAGAATTTGGGAGTATTTATATATATAAAAAAAGAAACAAATAATTTTCTAACTGATTTTGGTTTAATGCAATTTATCAAAAGGGTATGGGTATTACTGCAAATTTTCCCTTAAGTGGAGGGGGGTTAATGTAAGTTTTTCGATTTCTTATAACTGATTCTGGAGAGAGAAAGTTAAATTTCTTAACTCTTTTGGAAAGCACAGCTTACCTCTCTCGGTCTCTTCCCCAAATTCACTCTTGAACCCTAACCCTAATTTCTGGCGGCGAGAACCGTCGACTCCGGCGGTCTTCCAACCTCCGACCACGGTGATGAGTCTGACCACGGCGGCGACGTTCTTCCGACGACGTGTCGAGCTCTTTCCCGGCGACAGTGAGGACCCCCCTTTCTCGGCGACGACGGAGGCATCTTCTCCGGCGACGAAGTCCACGGCGGCGGACCACAGTTTCGATCGGCCGTTCGCTGTTCCAAAGTTTTTCCTCCGATGGCGTCGACAACAAGAGTTCTCAGCGGCGGTGATGGCCACGACGATGCCAACAGCGGCGACGACTGTGGTTTCCGACTCGACGGTGAGTTCGGTTCTGATCATGTTTTTTTTTATTTCTGGCCGATCGATCGATCTAATGGAAACCCTGTCTCGATCAAGTCTTTTCTCCAGCGACGTCGGGATCTGGATCGGGAGTGACCGGTTCATCCACTCCTCCGACGTTTTGTTCTGATCAATGTATGGATTATAGGATCTGCGGCAAATTGATGACGGCGACACGGTGAGCTCTCGAATCCTCTTATCTTCGATTTCCCTTTGATTTAGTGTGAACGATTGTTTTGTGTCTGGAACTTCGTTGTAATTATTCTAATTGGGTTCCCGAGTTGTTTTTCCTAATTCGTGTACGGTTTTGCTAGTCGAATGGATGCAGTGTTCTGATATCAGTTGTGTCGAAGTACTGGACACGCGTCCTTGCTTCTAAATCCAACCATCAGGTAATTCTTCGCAGAATTCATTTTTACTCATTTCTGTGCTTGGGGTGTGGTTATAATTTTCTGTGTATTTGTGTCCTTTTCATATGATGTGATCGTATGTCCTTGTCGCTCCTGATGGGCGGTCCGTGTCCGAGTCGCATTCATTTCGACTGTGTATGTTGCGGTTAGGATCGGAAGTGTTCGACCTTGGTGTTTTGTTTTTCTTCTGATTCAGAAGACTGATGCAGTGTTCGTGTCTGCTTCCTTGGCGTGGTCCGTGTCCGAGACTATGTGACAGTTCGTGTTGAGTTCAGGTCGTGTCCGGATATGTGGGATCGTGTCTGCTGTGCTCGTTTTGAAATTGCAGTATGGTTCAATGATGCTTTGATGCAGAGATTTTGCAAGCTAATGCTGTAGCTTAATTCTTTTCGAATTTTAAATAAAGTTTGCGTTGATTCAGTTTTGTATAGGTTTGTATATTTTCTTCGAATAAATTGACTTGTATGAGAATTGATTGAATGGGTGATAAATGTTGCAGTTGAACTTGGCTGTAGGAATTGATAGGAATGGAAGGCTGAGTTTATACTGTACCAGGGGTTGGTATTTTGAACTGAGAACTCATTTTCACTTCTGAACTAAGGATGGCTACCAATGTCTATATGAATCTGAAAGCCATATCAGTCTTTGACTCATTTGTGATTCCTGAGATTAAATTCAATGGGTTCAAATGTAGCTGGGCTTCATGTAAATATTTGATCATGAATGTATGTATCAGAGGCTTATATATACTGTCTTGACAGTTTAGAGATTTCAGGATTGCGTCATCTTCTTTCAGCAAAGAACTTCTTTATGACATTTGATTCAGTGATTTATGAACAATGGTTAAATTCAGTGTAATCTAATTTAGGCATAACATTCTATTTGAGACTAAGGTGTTTCCTCTTAGTGATTGGTCCAATTGTATGGTTTAATATTGGTTGGGTGAGTCCCTTGGTGAAATATGGCTGGGCAATTTTAATCAATATGATTACCTGAGAACAAATAGTATTTTCGGATATTATTCTATTATTACAATTATGGTTATAATTGGTTTACCAGTAGAGTATGTATCTAAGCTATAGTTTTCCATTATATAGAATCCTCTGGTAAGATTATAAGTGGTCCTCTTATTTGTTTTTTTCTAAAAAAGTACAGTATTCCTATAATAATATTGATAGGATCTCCAAAGGGTTATAAAACTTTTTGTTTAAATTGAATAAAGGTTTATCTTATAAACAACTTACTAGCTGTTAATGCTTATTAAATAAATTCTTGATAATATTTAGTTACAATCAGGGGTATTACTAGTTAGCAAGATTATAGGGTAAATCAAATAGTATTAGTTAGATATTTGAGCTTTAACCTAATTGAATGGTAATGGGTTTAGTTCCTTGCTAAACAGTATATGTAAATATAGTTAACCAGGATAGTGATTAAGGGTTTAGTATGAAGATATTATTTAGAACCTAACCAACTTGTACACATTATTAAATTCAGGTGGACATAGAGACTATTATCTCCCTATTCCCGATCTTCCCGGAGCAAAGACAAGTACATTCTATGGTCTTGTGCATTTTATTATATCCTGTGCTTTCTTGATTGACACGCTGCAACATGACATGTATTTCTGGTGCTCATGTTCCTTGTTCTTATTGCTTGTACCTGGGGTGGGGAAATATACTATTTATGTGACCAAACCCAAGAAACAACGCAGGTGTGTTTAGCTTAGACCCCGCATCGTGCACGCGGGTCCTAAGCCGTACCATTCATGTGCTTTCATGTGCTTACCCCTAGCCGGTCACATAATTAGTTATATTTCAAATATTGTACACACATTTCAGGAGATATACCTTGTACTTATTTCCTGTGATTCCGAAATACCATGTTCTTTTCTGTGCTTACATATCATGTTCTTTCATGTTCTTACATACCATGTTATTTCATGTACTTTACACACCATGTTCTTTCATGTACTTATTCACCATGTTCTTTCATGTACTTTTCATGTTCCCTTGTAGTTTCATATCATGATGTCTTGTTCATTACCTAGAATTGTACTTTGCTCCGCTCCTGAATAGGATATGTTGTAGGTATGCTTGCAGGACATTGTTCTACTCTATGGGCCAGAGCCCAGGATTTAGCTGAGCAGGATGAGGCTTAGCTTGAGGCTTCAGGTTTAGATTACTTAGCTTTACTTTGAGATATTGACTTTAGAGTTCATAGCACTTTTCATTCCTATTGATTCTGGAACATTATGATATCTGGATTTGTGGATTATGGTGATCATTCTGGGATACGTTTTTAGATGCTGTGATTCTATACTTTCATGTTTATCTGGTTAGTTTTCCCTAGATTGGTACAGCTTACTTCGTTGTGTCTAACAATGAAGGCTGGGCGTGTCCGACTCGTGTCCGATTATTCGAGAGCGGGTCGTGACACACATACCATCTTGTCTGGCCTCTATTACTGGAATTACTGCTGGTATGATCATGTTTGGCTGGACTCATCTCAATTCTCGTATCGAATTCTAGATTCACTTGTATTGCAGGGCTGAAAAATATTGAGTAAGACATGTAGACATACCCCAAATATGGAGTCTCCAAACTGGAATCTACTGGAAGCATAGCCATCCCTCGCCTGATCAATGAGTGATGTGCCCGATACCTACAACCGTTTACATGTCGATCTCGGTATTTTAAAACACACTGTTAGAATATAGCTGGTCTTATCTGGATTCTTGATCACTGACTAGAATCATCTTGTACTGGATTCATCTTGAATTAGATTCGTCTCGTGCTGGATTTACATTGGATTTACACTTGTCTTACATTTACTGTCTGGACTTATCATGTTACTCTAGTTCAGCTAGAATCTTATTTTACAGTCTTCATTGCCAAGATTCTTCTCTTGTTTTAGTTAGCTTACTTTCTTTGTATCTTAACTGTTTCTCTATACCATCACCTGAATATAAACTACCATGTTCATCAATAAAACTGTCTATAACTGCTTTATAGTTCTCTGTCATTTACTTGGAATTTTTAGATGAGTTGTGCTCGTTCCTGTCCTGACTGGACCTGTTGAAAATATTATAGATGTATGCCCTGATGACTCTTGTCCTTCATGCTGTGGACATAGTGAAGGAGTAGCTACATTTGGTCCCGACACTCAGCAGTGATCGGGATATAGTTTTAGACTTGCATTAGTTCTTATTTGGACTTGTTGTATTGATTTGAGACTTAAGTTGTATTTGAGATTGTTTTGAGATTTTGATATTATTTCAGTAGATGAGATGTTATTTCAATTTGTAGTTATATTCTCTGTGTTATCTTATCGTGCTTAGACTGTGATAGAGTTATATCATATGTTATACTTGTCCTCCGTTTGGAGTTGAGATCATGACAAGTACATTATATACTGCATGAGTTGATGGTTAGTTAGAGACTTAGAACAACGTTCTACCGCCGATTCTGCGGCGTAGGCTGGGGGCTGTTACGTACGCGTACCCTCACAGTGGGTGCGGGTCATGACAACGAGGAATTGATGTCTCGTGTCGTTCCTTCTATGCCGGTATATTCAGTAAAAAAGATGTTGGAGATTTGTTGACAAGCATTCCTTGCACTGATACTGTAGCCGGTGCAGACCACTATATGTCCATCCCTTGTGCTATGTATCTATTTGCTAATAGGTATAAGATTCCGATTATACTTTTTTCAAAGGGAAATTACAATACCTTCTTCCCAATGTGCGCTCCGTCGGCCGATCGCAACCATCCGATCTATGTTCAATAGGACTTATCAGACTACACTTTGTCATTACGAGGTTGATCAGTCATTTTTCTATTCCTCCACCTTCTCCACTTTGGTATAAACATGCACCGGACGAAGCAAAATTGTAGACAACACCTTATACCGGTGCAATAACATTATTTAAGAAAATCATGAAGATAGAGGACCATGGAATCATGTCTAAAAACCATTGGGATATTGCAACTGACTGATGTGAGCAAAATATTTATTACTTGTATTTTTTTCACTGGAGGATGATTTCTTTATAGTGTCTGTCGATGGTCAAATGTATTCATGTCTGTTTATATAGAATGTTAAACAAAAAGAATGTGCTTCATTTTATCTATTCACATACCACGCCAACAGGACCAACGTGACTCTGCTATACCACTTTCCTGTTTATATAGAATGTTAAAATATAATATATTTTTTAACCACATGATCTTGCTAGCATGTCATTTAAGTACTTCTTACAATGCAGGATGATGCGGATGCACCTGAGGGAGACGAGACCCTGACATGGCATGGTTCATCTGAGAGACTATTAAGACCTCGGTAACCAACCACATTATCTTATGAAAAATTTAGTTTCACTTATTAAAATGAGTAGATGGGTACCCTAGGTCATAGCAATTCAATTAACTATATTTTACAAAAATATTATTGAAAATAAAAAAAGAAAAAACGTAAATATAGATGTTCAGTTTATGAAAATGAGTCGATGGGTACCCATCAATTGTGTAAATGTATTTAAAAATGATCATAATACAGTGGCTCTATTTGCGATATTCCTATCTATTATTTTGGAAATTCATAATTAAAATATAGTTTTGTATATACATAAATTTTAATTTTAATATATTTATATAATTTTCTACTAATATTAGAAAATAAAAATATATAATTAAAATATAATCAAATATATAGGAAATTTTATTTAGAATATAAAATTATATAATAAATTTTAGTTTAAATATATTTAAATAATTTTATATTAATATTTAAAGAAATTAAAAATGTTAAAATATAAATATTTTTCTTGTTGATATTTATAATTGTATAAAATATAAATATTTATTAGTAAGGCAACATGATTTTTTTAAAGAAATTAAAAATATAAAAAGGTTTCTAAAAAAAAAAAAACTAAAAACATGAACAAAGGGGGGACTTGAACCCAGGTTGCATGAGTGGAAGCAATAGACTATAACCAGTTGAGCTACGGAAAATAAATGCCTGTTTGAGACAAAAAAAGCTAATTTATGTCGTTTAAATGGCTGGTTGCCACAAATCAAACCAGATCATATGTATGCACTTCGAATGCTTCCTGAGCTTCCTGAACTTCATACAGCCCAGTTTTGTTCAATTTAGGCAAACAAGCCTGATACTGAAGCAAGGATAGCTAACTAGAAAACTAGTATTTTAGGCAAACAAGCCTGATAACCCTCCGAGAGCCCTATCCCATTGGCAGGTATTTCAGATCATTTGTAGGGGCTTAACAAGGGAATAGGTAACTTTATGCAGTCCAGTTTTGTTCAATTTCATGTTCTTCAATTTCAGGTGTATATTTTAGGTTCAATTTCATGTTTTTCTATAATTTCAGGTTTAAAATTAGAACGGAGGATTATCCTCACTTCTTGACAGCTTTATGGTGCAAAAGGCTGGAACCTGTCATCAACTGCTAGTTCAGAAACATTACAGAAAGAACTTTATAGCAAGGGCATGAAACAATCAAACAAATCTACAAGCATTCAAGCATTAGCCACAACTTCCCATCTTTTATAATGCCATAACCCTTTAGGATTTTGGTCTATAATTACATTGCAAAATATGAAGCAAAAACTTCCCATCTTTTATAATGCCATAACCCTTTAGGATTTCGGTCTATAATTACATTTCAAAATATGAAGCATAAAACCCAACAATTAAGATTCTTTTCTGTAGACTAATCCATAACAAAAGGTCTACCCACAAGTACTGAAATTACTACTGAAATCCTACACTTTGGCTCTATTTGTAATTTGTAAAGATAGCACATAGATTTGTTGTTAGCCACAAAAAAGGTTTACAGTGTTAGATCAGGAGGCAGAGGTAATGCTGGAGTCGACTATAGCCACCAGCTTTCGAGGTTCCACGTCCCAACTCAACTTCGACACAAACTCATCAGGTTGTGGTACATACTCCTACAATGTGAGAAGATGGAATAAGTTTATACAGTTTTCATGTCACATTTCAAATTTTATCAAAAAGCAAAATAATCAATAATATCAACAAAAATCAACATATATCAAGAGTGGTTGAAATCTTTGGACTACATGATCTATTTGTATTAGTATTAATGTATGTACCTCCAACTTTTTGACGAGTTCCTTAGCTGACGGAGCAGAAACAATGATTCTTCGAGCCTTTGGGGATATGAACTCTTCGTTTACAGCAAAATCAATGAAGGAGAGGAGCGTGTCAAAGTACCCGTCAACATTAATAAGACCCACCTGCCAAAGTCACTCATAAAACCCAAGTAAAACGAGATGTATAAATGGCACATACACTTAGATTCTGATATTGCTTAGGGTTATTTACACTAAGCTTCCCTATATTTTATGTTTATTATACGAACCTCCCCTATGCTTTATGTTTTATTTTCAAAATAAGGGTGGTTAGTGTAATAAGTCTTTACATAAAACATAAAACATAAAAATTAGGGAAGGTCCGTGTAATTATTTTCAAAATAAGGGAAGTCCGTGTAATAAACATAAAACATAGGGGTTAGTGTAAAAAAATCTATTGCTTATGACAACCTAAATTAGTAAAATTCATAGTATATATCTCCAACTACTAACATCATATTAGCAGAGCATCGTTATCAATAATTAAGTTAAGACGCTTATAAAAGCATGATACCGTCTGATTCGAGCCACAACCAAAATACGTAAACTAATTAGTCCTAGTCATCTTCTGTTTCAAGTATTCTATTGTTGCACCAAAACAAGAAAACAAATTTGTATTATATGACTATTGTCTCTACATTAACAATTGTCTGAAAGCAGACAAGTGCAATAATTAAAGATGAAAATGAAAATTAATATCATTACATAAAACATGGACTCAACTGCAATATCCACTATTTTGTAATGGATTGTGGCACTATAATACTAGATGTTATTCCATGAGCTTGTCTAGAAACGCATCTTTGGAGAGGCCAAATGAAATTTTAGAAGGGGTTAATACCTAAAATTAAAATATTTATTAAGAAAATTATTTTAATCATGACCCCCTTAAACTCTATTAAGGCCCGCCCCTGAATTAGTTTATTATTAACACCACCGAATGATAGATATTGGAGTGATAATACTCTCCAAACTTTCAGTGGACTGGAATTTTAAAGTATGTTCTAGATGGTGACATCTAGGCTACCAACATTTGTTCAATGCTGCAGAATTTATGGCTACAGGCTACATCTGTAATACATCTGTGTTAAACTTGTAGGGTAAGTGGCAATTGAAACAATGGGTAATTAAGAGGTACAGATAAGTATTGGCTATTTCTGAACAAAAAAAGGAGCTAATAAACTGATTCAATTGGTAGCAATAAGAGAAAATAACAAAGTTAAATTACCGGCTTATTGTGAATGCCAACTTGGGCCCAAGTGATCACCTCGAGCAGTTCTTCGAGGGTTCCATATCCACCTAGTGTGTCATCAACAAATAACTGTAATGTTTTCGGTGATACATTTAGCATTGGTTGTTGAGATTAATCAAGACAAGGTATATTACCAGGCAAAGCAATGAAAGCATCAACTCTTCGAGCCATCTCGGCTTTCCTTTCGTGCATGTCAGAAACAGCACGAACCCCTCCAAAAGTCTCCCCAATTATCTGCAAGATTCAAGCACCATGTTTTTAGTATTTCTCAGTTCACAAGCTTTACAATATCTCACATGAAGCTATATGCATTCACATGAGAACAAGAAGACTACATATATGAAACATTTAAATAGTTAAAAATGTCCAAAATGTATCAACCTCCTAGGCAGTAAGACGGACACTCTCTACCACCTACTCCCGTCTAGAACCTTTCATATATAGTTGCAAATGGATGAGATGTTGACTGTCATATATGCTATCAATCCAGAATTAAATTTCAGGAGGGTATAATGTGAACAAACATGAAAATGGCTAGTCATATATGCTTCATAACAGTAGTTATAATATTCTACGCAAGGAATCATAGAGAAAATATTCATGGATGAACATTGACTGGTACCCCCAAAATGAGGAGCTCATACTAGTTGATATGTATTTGAAAACTAGGCATTTCCTATATTTGATGTTAAGTAACCACTAACTCTATCTAACCGCCTCCCAGCCATAAATTAATGATTAAAAGAGCATCAAGTCACATCAAAATCAACAAAAGCCAGTCAGTTTCACAAGAAACTAAAAGCACATGTAGAAGCCTATCTACCATTCAAAAGTATAACAACTTTACAAGGTGCTTACTCTAAGACTTGGTGAAGACTGAAACTCATGTTTATTATATAATTGATATGTTAGCTAGCCACAGACCAATGACATAAAATGATATGAAGTAATGTAGTTTTGTGTCTAAGCTCACCTCCCTTGGCATCAGAGACTTTGGAATAACTCTGCAAAATAAATAATATGAAACTCATTAACTATAATATAATACAAGAAAAAGGGACAACGATGTTGAATTTAGAACACATTAGATGCTTAGCAAAAGGGATGGAATTTATTCAGAACACTTTCTATAGAAAAAAGTATAGAAAAACATTACTAATGAGGACCTAGCCTGCCATATCAAGTAACAAAACTTCAAAACAATTAACTAATAGAAATTCAGAAAAATGTAAGACAAATCAACACATACACATTATTATATACATTCTACGTGGAAGAAGTTCTGCCCATACTTGGCAATGATGATGCAACGACCCATTACTTTTTTATAGTTTGCAATTTATTACTTGTCTTAGTTTTTAGGGCCGACCCTGAGTTGTTGGGGGCCCGAGGCAAAACTTCCAAAATGGGCCCTCATACATAATGTAAAAAAGTATAAATAAAAAAAATTGTTGTAGTCAAGATTTGAACCAAGGACCTCTTAAATGTAAGTCTAGAATTATAACCACTACACCACAATACTTTTTGTTAAAAAGAGCCACATGAGATATACTAGTTTGATTATAGACAGTTCCATGTTGGTGCCCCTTTCGTCAGGGGGCCCTGGGCCGTCGCCCGGCCTACCCTGGGCCAGGGCTGCCCCTGTTAGCTTTACATTATCTGGGTGCTCTAGTTCTGTTCAACAACATATATTACATTTGACGAGAACATATGATAATACATATGAGCAGAACTTGGATAATCCTAGATAGTGTAGGCATGATAAAAATAAATTTGTTAATATTCTGAGCCAAACCCATGCATATATTGCATGGTATATAGTATTTGGGGTTTAATGATACCGAATTTGATATAGATACTACTATATGCTCTGACTAGGAATATAGCTTGGCTAATATTAGCAGTCTGGAAAGGCGCGACTAAAATTAATTCTACCAACTGTCTTCCGGTTGGACATCCATACTTTCCTATGATGTCATATCTTTTTTAAGTAATCTCCAGGCATTTAATTCCCAGTCTTCCCTATCTAGCCTACAAGGCTAAATTAGCGGTTTGTCTAGGCGCGGCTAATATTAGCAGCCTGGACAGGCGCGACTAATATTAGCGGCATGGACATGCGCGGCTAATATTAGCAGCCTGGACAGGCGTGGCTAAAATTAGCAGTCTGGACATGCGCGGCTAATATTAGCGGCCTGGACAGGTGCGATTAAAATTTTGGGACAAATTGAGCCAATATATATTAGCAGACTGGACAGGCGCGACTAAAATTAGCAGCCTGGACAGACGTTGCTAATATTTGCAGCCCAGATAGGCGCGACTAATATTAGCAGCATGGACAGGCGTGGCTAATATTAGCAACCTGGACAGGCGTGGCTAAAATTAGCAGCCTGGACAGGCGTGGCTAAAATTAGCAGCATGGACAGGCGTGGCTAAAATTAGCAGTCTGGACAAGCGTGGCTAATATTACCAGATTGAGCCAAGTACATATTTGCCTTCCAAGTTCCTCCACATGATTGGGTGGAGTCGTGTTTTGCACGACAAAATGTCATTTTTTTTGGATTTTGAGGCCATTTGTGACTGTTTAACGAGTTAACAGGTAACTTTTATGTAGTTTTATTTTGCTATATAATGCAGTTTCTTTTGCCTCCATTCATATGCATTTTTTTGTTCCATCCACTATATGCATGGAGCCCCGTTCAGAACATATGCATTTTTTTTGTCTGCCATTGAATTACCGTCATCTCGATCAGCAAAAAGAGAACAAATCATGTTCACGTTATTTAGAAATCAAATAAGGATGAGTTTGACGAGAATGTCATATCTTCTTCAAGTAATCTCCAAGCATTTAATTATGTATTTATTTCCACACTTCCCTATCTGGCCTACAAGGCTAAAATTAGCGGTCTGTCTTGGCGCGGCTAATATTAGCTGTCTGGACAGGCACGATTAAAATTAGTAGCCTGGACAGGCGCGGCTAATATTAGCAGCCTGAACAGGTGCAACTAAAATTAACTTAAATATATGGTGAGAAAAGTCCTATTGTTTATTCTCTTTTTAATCTGGAGGGAGTGCTTGCAATCAGTTCAATTTCAATAATTTCAAATGAAAGGGTTGCTAGTGTGCTGGTAATTATGGAGTACTCCCATATTCTTGTTTCCTAAAATATTATTTAGACGAGGAAGAACTGGGGATATGATGATGCATCTAAATAGAAGTCCATGTCATCTCCAAGGAATTTTGTCTTTCATGTATATTCTCTATTTTCTTGAGTTGCTTGTAATCTACTAGGATTTCAAGATTTACAAGACATGGGTCAGGTATGTGCTAGACTTCTTACTATAATCAATTGATTTGCTTATAACACTGTATATTAGTCCAACTTAATGGTTTATGTGAGCCATTGTTTTGCAGCAATGTATGGTAACCTGGGTGGCATCCTCTCAACTTGTTGTGACTGATAGGTAAAGGACTGGATTTCTTATTTATTTTTTGCTTCATTAATATGAATTTGTTTACTATTGCCGACATCATTCCAACTTCAATAGTATCTCTACCATAAAGCAGCTAAAGAAGGAATGTCATCTATCACCGCTTGAATTAGAATATTAGTTTTTACTGCAAGTTGCATGTACAAGGCAACATAGAGAATTAAAGATGACGAACAACTTGTCATAACAGTATCATACTAAAAATTGAGACCATGGTGGCCGATATATCTTGTCTTATATGAACTTTACTTTTCTGAACTATGTTTTTAACTTTCTTTGACGCCTAAAGATGTTCCTGCCTATTGTACTTTTTAAATTACTAGAATCTTTGGAAAAAAATAGGTCTTATTTTAAAGCAAACTAAGCGTGATTGAAATGCAATTCCAGTTTGGTTTAGTTGTCTACGAGTAAAAAGTTCCCATTGGCGCAACTCCTAAGTACATGGCTGGGCATTACATGGTATCTAAATAGGATGCAGGTGTGTACCAGAAACTCTTTGCTTCCAAGCTTAAGGAGCAGGGGGACAAGAGGAGTGAGAGCTTGGCCAAGAAAAGGACCTGAAGTATGAAGCAAAATACAGAAGTTTTCATTCTTAGGATCATGTGAAATAACTATATACTGACTTTGTAGTGAACAAACAAATGTAGTTTCGATAATTCGAACCAGAATTACTCATCTTACAGAGCTTGCATGGTTATTTTCTTTTACTCTTTTTTTCTTGAAACAATCAAGTATTGATCCCTATTGTCGATCCAATCACCTCTATGTAGATGCCTATACATATTAGTTACCTCTTGAGAAAGGCCTATACATAGGACTCAAGATTGGTGGGAAGTAAAAGGAATCAAATGATGTCCCAGGTTCATGTTTGGCAGGAGGATCCCTATCAAGCCTGAACAATGTCATGTATGCGGTCTTTGTTATGCATTAATCAATCATACTGAAATGAAAACTAGCATTTAATTCCTATGGCTGGGCATTACATGGTTTCTCTTTCCTCAAAGGCTTAAGCAGTACGTGTTTTCTTGCTGATTTTTGTCATCTACATCTGTTCTGCAGATCAAAATGAGTACTTTTGTTTCTAGAGGAGGGGGGTATGTGGAGCCTGATGGCCTGCCACATCAGGAGTGCCACGTGGCAGTCTGTAGAGAATAATTGTTACGTATTTTTTTATTGATGGGCTACTCCACTACTTATAGGGAGTCTAGCTCCTCTTCATATTACATTTTTCAATGTGGGACTAAATCCCTTATTAGTTCTCAACACTCTCCCTCAAGATGGACGATAGATATTAATCATTCCCATCTTGTTACATAGCTTCGACAGACTTACTGAACTAAGACCCTTAGTCAGACAGTCTGCCACTTGTTCTTCTGAGCGAACATGATCAATCTTCAGTATCCCTTGTTCCAGCTTTTCTTTAATGAAGAATCGATCGATCTCGATGTGCTTCGTTCTGTCGTGCTGAACTGGATTGTTAGCTATACTTATTGCAGCTTGACTATCGTTCAGAAGACGTAACGGTGCTCCCTTATCCAGCTTCAACTCTGTCAGCAACGCTTTCACCCACAGCAACTCCGACACTCCTAAAGCCATTGCTCTGTATTCTACTTCAGCTGTAGACCGTGCTACCACTGACTGTTTCTTGCTTCTCTATGAGACCAAGTTTTCTTCTACAAAGACACAATATCACGTGGTAGACCTTCTATCGTCTATGCAGCTCGTCCAGTCTGTATCGCAGTATCCCTCAACTTCTATACATCCATTCTTCTTGAACCATAGCCCTTTCCCCGGCGTCCCTTTCAGATATTTCAAGATCTGAAATACTACATCCATATGACCCGTTCTTGGATCATGCATATAGCGACTTACTATACTCACCGCAAATGAGATATCAGGGCGAGTGTGCCCCAGATAAATCAATCTCTCTACAAGTCGTTGATATCTTTCATGATCAACTGGCTCTCCTGCTTCTGCTCCCAACTTGCACTTCTGGTCAATTAGAGTGACTGCTGCTTTGCATCCTAGCATCCCTGTCTACTTCAGCAGATCTAGTACGTATTTTTTCTGTGAGAGAACAATTTCTTGTTCGCCTTCACACACCTCGATACCTAGAAAGTACCTCATCGCTCCTAAATCCTTCACCTCAAACTCCTTCGCGAGTTTTGACTTCAGCTTAGCGATCTTGACTTTATCATTACCTGTGATTACTATATCATCCACGTATACAGCAAGTATAGTGATGTGGCCTCTTGCATGCTGAAGAAAGACCGTATGATCTGTATTTGCTTGATGATATCCCATGCCTGTAACAGCCTTTCTGAATCTGTCAAACTAGGCTCGAGGAGATTGCTTGAGTCCATATAGCGACTTCTTTAGTTTGCATACTTTTCCATGCGATGTCCCTCCGTAGCGTAGCACCCTGGCGGAAGTTCCATGTACACTTCTTCTTGTAGGTCCCCATGGAGAAAGGCATTCTTCACATCTAACTGGTATAGCTTACATCCATAGTTTGCTGCAATAGAGACCAGAGTTCTTACGGTGCTTATTTTCGCTACTGGAGCAAACGTCTCATCATAGTCGATGCCATATGATTGTGTGTATCCTTTTGCAACCAACCTTGCCTTGTATCGTTCCACTTTTCCTTTTGACGTCTCCTTGACTGTGTACACCCATTTACATCCCACAGTTTTCTTCCCTTTGGGTAATGGAACCAGCTCCCACGTCTTATTTTTCTCCAGTGCCCCAAGTTCTTCTATCATTGCAGCTTTCCACCTTGGATCTTTCTTTGCTTCTTGCCAACATTTGGGCAACGAAGTAGAGTCTAATGATGCAATGAAGGCTCGATAATTCGAAGAAATGTTAGAATAAGACAGGTAGTTGGCAATATCATGTTCATAATCATCAAAACGACTAGGAGCCTTACCCGCATTAATACGAGAAGATCTCCTTAAGGGAGCAATAGATGGTGGAGAGATCATACCATCAGAGTCAGAGAGATTCGCATCAGAATCAGATTGATTCAGTACGGGGACAACATCTTCAAGAGTTGGAGCAGGAGTAGACGAGGGACTTGGTACAGGAGGCATATGACACGGTACAGGCACAGTACTGGACTTCTGCTGTCTCCTTCTGTAGACTTGGAGCTCCTTTTCCATTGTCTGCACTTGGAGCTCCTTTTCCAATGTCTGCTGCTCCCCCTGTTTAACATATGTATCTTCTTCATCTTCTGTATCGGAGTCACTGCTTTCTCCCCCTTTCGTCCAGTTTTTCACGACCGGGCATGGGACCGATTCGACCACCACAGATGGGCTTATTTTCTTCCCCTCACATCTAACACCCGCTGTGTTAGGTGTGTCACCAAACGCTGAGCCATCATCCGAACCATAATATGGTTCCAGTTCTCTGAATGTAACGTCCATGCTTACAAATATTTTCCGCTCAACTGGGCTCCAATATGCGTATTCCTTCTGAGTTGTCGTGTACCCGACAAAGACACATTTAACCGCTCTAGGATCCAGTTTGCCAACTCCTGGCCTATTATCTTGGATAAAACAGACACACCCAAATACTTTCGGTGGAACAGTGTACGTGGTTGTACCAGTAAGCATCTCCAACGGTGTCTTCCAGTCCAATACCTGATAGGGCATTTGTTGATGAGATAAGATGCCGTTAACACCGCCTGCCCCCATAAGTATTTCGGGACATTCATTGCCAACATCATCGTCTGTGCGACCTCCAGCAGGTGTCCGTTCTTCCGTTCGGCCACACCATTTTGTGCCGGTGTATAGGCACAGGAAGTTTGGTGTAGTATTCCATGAGTGGATAAATACTTAGCAACCTTCTTATTTGTATACTCCGTCCCATTGTCAGACCGTAAGCACTTAATTTTAGTACCATATTGAGTTTCTACCCGACGATGAAAGTCTCGAAATGCCTCAAAGACGTCACTTTTATTCTTTATAAGGTAGACCCATGTCACGCAAGTATAACAATCAATAAAAGTGACGAACCATCGAAAAACGTTAATACCGGTTGTAGGATAAGGGCCCCAGACGTCCGAATGTATCATATCAAATGCAGCTGAACTTATACTTCCTGAACTCACATACGTACTTCTGGTATGTTTGCCCAACTCACAAGCATGACAAAATAACTTCTCCTTATTAGCCCTTTGGTATAAAGACGGATACATTCGACTAATAACTTTAAAACAAGAATGACCGACACGCTGGTGGTGGAGTAGCAACTCATCTTCTACACTGCGTCAGGAATCTTCCGGTGGCGTGTCTGCTACCAGAGATGCCAATGCTTTGTCCAGTCTAGTCCTGTCCAAGTACCACAGTCCTTTATGCTATGTACCAGTCCCTAGTCGTCGTCCTATCCCCTTTTCCTGAAAAGTTATCGTAGGAATGTCAAAGGAAACAGTACAGTTAAGATCAAGAATAATGGCACTACTAGAAAGAAGATTGACAGAAAAAGACGGAGTATGTAAGACATTGGTGAGAGTGAGAGAAGGGGTACATGCGACAGTGCCTTTACCTATGACAGGGCTGGAGTTACCATCAGCAGTCTGATTGCTCTTCGACGTCGGTAGGTGAGTATAGTCCTGGAACTCACCGCGGGACCCCGTGACATGGCGAGATGCCCAGAGTCCATAATCCAACCTGGTTGGTGGACAGCTGCTGCAAGAGCACACACAGGAATACCTGTGCTGGTTTGGGCAAAGCAAGTGACGTGGTCCCCCGAGGTAGATGACGCCCCATGACTGCCGTCCAAACCCAACTTCATGCTGCGTAACCTCGCGAGGAACTCCTTCTCAAGAGGGGTTAAATTAGCCAGGTGATTTACTCCCTCGTCCTCCGCCAGGTTAACTTTGTGTCCTCCAGAATAATATCCCCTTCTAACAGCATAACCGCCTCTACCACCTCGACGTCCTCCGCGGCCCCGTCCACGATCACTCGACTGGTTGTACAGGAGTTTTGGACAAAATCTGATATAATGCCCTGAGTCACCACAGTTGTGGCAAATACCGGCCACAAAGAGAGGCTGATTGAAGGCAGCAAGGGCAGACTTGTCAACAGCAGCTTGCTCCCCCCTGGAAAGAGCCCTTGTTGGGCATTAACTTCAAGCGAGCCTCTTCTTGTGCCATGGCAGCTATGGCTTCTTCTAAGGTTGGAAGCATGTGCTAGGAGTACATTCCTTCTATGCTCAAACACAGGGTTAAGACCCTTTAAGAACTTCATCATCCGTTGTCGCGAAATATAATCCAAGAACTTTTGGAAATGTTTTGCAAATGCTGGTTCGACTTGGGCATCTTCCATCGCAAGAGGATCATAGTGATCCAGATCAGACCAGTACTTCTTCAACGGTGCTGCATACTCAGAGATGGTACGGTCGTCCTGGGCCACCCTATCAAGTTCATCTTGCAATTGGAAGACCCGCATAGAATTATCTGAGCCGGAGTACATATCCTTCAAAGTCCGCCATATATCAGCAGCAGCCTCCATCGCCTCTATATTGCCCGACACCTGGTCGGTCAAGGAGGCTGTCAACCATCCAGCCACAATATTGTTGATAATTTTCCAAATAGTAAACTCCTTTGAGGAGGGATCATCTGGCGCCTTGGTTTGGCCATTGACGTAGCCAACCAAGCCACGTCCCTTCAGCATCCGCATGGCCTGCCATGACCATTTCAAGTGGTTGGACGTTCCTTCCAACTTCGTCTCCAGCTTGTCCAGCTTCCCTATTTTGTAGGATGACGGATCCACGTAAGAATGGATCACACGTAGGGTTGCCTCGGATAATTTTTTCGATAAAATATCATCAACCAAGGCCTTCATCTCTTCTGCTGTCAGTTTACCACTGATCGAATCCATGGTGTCTTCAACTGTGATCCGTCGTCGTCGTCGTCTTCGTCGGCTTCGTCGTCGTCGTCTTCATCGACTTCGTCGTCGTCGTCTTTATGTAAAGTCTTCAACAGAGACCTTACGAATGTGCTGTTAACGTGGCCAATACCGGCACGCGTATGTAGATCATAATTTACAGATCGTGAACGGAAAACAAATAAAGCATTTGTAGTTCCAGAGGGAGTGATCTAGGAACAGAAGTGGAAATAAAACATTTGACAGCCATCCGTCTTCGAATAACTGCCCACATAATCTCTCTCAAATTAGGGTTTTTTTTTGAAGAAAAAAGGAGGGGGGGTTCGGCAGCAGTGGGGTCGGAAGAGGGAGGGGGGCGTCGGGGGGGGTCGGCAGTAGGGGGTGGGGGTCAGCAGGGGGGTGGGGATCGGCAGGTGGAGCGTCGGGGGAGGAGGGGACAGGGAGGCGGCAGGGGGTTGGGATCGGCGGGGGGGGGGGGGGGAAAGGGGCGTCTGGGGGATAGGGGGGTCGACGGTGGGGGGGGGGGGTCGGCGGCAGGAGGGCAGCAGGGGGGTGGGGGTCGTCGTGGGGGGGGGGGGGGGGTTGCCGGGTTTGGGGAAGGGGTGGAAATTTTTTTTTTTGGTTATGGCTCTGATACCATGTAGAGAATAATTGTTGTGTATTTTTTTATTGATGGGGCTACTCCACTACTTATAGGGAGTCTAGCTCCTCTTTATATTACATTTTCCAATGTGGGACTAAATCCCTTATTAGTTCTCATCACAGTCATTCATTGGGGACGTGGGGTCGGGTGGGACCTTATTAATAGGGGGAGAGAGGTTGTAGGAATGTTGTAAACTGGAGCAATTGGTAACTTTGGTGCCTTTGGAAATTCTGAGTTTGCGTTTGGTTAGTTTCATTAGAAAATAGTTTTTTGAAACAAAAATTAAAAATTTTGTTTGGTAGGGGGTGGGGCCCGCCAAATAATGTTTTGGCTGATTTGTGAGTTTAAACTCAAAATGTGAAGAAATAATGGAAAACCAAACTGGAGTGAGAGTTCCCAAAGTTTCTTCTGTCGGTTTGGTTTTCAAAGGAGAGAGAGTTCCCAAAGGAAGGTGTTAACATTCTCTTTGTCAAAGAATGCTAAAGGTTTGCCAGGACCTGTCGTTAACATTGTGCTCAATAAAAATTGTTTAATAAGTTCAATACAAAAGGTTGAGAGAGACGAATAGAGAGAATACGAAGGATATTGTGGTGGTGGCAAGTGGCAAGTAACAAGTAATATACTTATATAGAAAAGAAATAATATTTAATTTGTAAAGCTTTTGCCAGATTTGGCTATAGGCGACGTGTGGGGTTGAATGGGTGGGGAGAGAAAAGTGCTGACCAAAGTGTGTTTTTTTGCTAGGCAAGAAAGATCTTTTGATTTAACACTAGGTGTAGGAATTAAATGCTTGAGATTTAATAAGATATGTTGTACTAGGGAAGTGTGGACTTCAATTTTTTATGCTATCCTAGGGAAGTGTGGATCTTCATTTTGTTTTTATACCAAATGTTTACAACCTTACAACCGGCCCCACCTCCCCTCTAACCCCCTTACATATGAGACCCACCCGTCCCTTACATATGGGTCCCACCAGGCTGCTAATTTTAGCCGCGACTGTCCAGGCTGCTAATTTTTGCCGCGATTGTCCAGACTGCTAATTTTAGCCTTACTAACAACTAACTGAGCGGGTAGCATCGAATAGAAAGTCATCAGAACTCTTTCCCTTTAAGGCACCGAGAGAAAAAAAAAATATAGGTTTGCCAACGCAGCGACACCCCAGCTTTTAATGTCATATCCACAATCACATACAAAGAAGAACAATCATGCATATGAGTTTATGTAGGTGTACTTGTTTCAGATGGTGTTTTTGTGAAAGAAGGAAAAAGATATATAATTACAGACGACTTGCATGTAAGGCTAGACTATTCCATGAAGTTTGCACTTTCTATTTTCCGACAGCATGGGATCAAAGACTCGAAGGAAGTTGAGACCAAGAAAGTAGACGTTAGCCGCAACGAGGTTAGCGATTTTTTTTCCTATTGTAGTATATATATTTTTAATTTAGAAGTTGAAGACATGTTAGTGTTAGCAAAAAATGATGTCTTTTCTTTTACTTGTAGACATAAATAAATAAATATCAACGTTATCGGCCTCTTGAGCAATCGTGCATGATGCACTATCTTAAGAGTTAATTTGAGGTCTATGTGTATACTATTTTCGAATGCTCCTAGTGGTAAAATTTACGTGCTACCGGCTTCTCGTCGTCGCACACAACTCGAAAAGATTAACCTGAACTTAGCATTTTCTAGAACACGGAGGAAAAAAACATAATATGCTTTGGAAAAACTGAAATAATATGGAAGGAATATGAGATTGGAGTTGTGTTTTTTCAATGGAAGAGTGGTCTTTATATTGTAATAAAACCCTTCCCAAAGGGCAGCATTTAAGGCCTTAATGGCCGGATCTAGAGACTACCCATGCTCTACCATTTGTACAAACCAAGGAACCAGTCAGAATTTTCACTTGGTTATTTCCATTTAAAAAATGCAACAGTTAGTATCCTTATAGTTTCTTGTAGGAGATGAAATTAAAACAACCTCATTTACAAATGATAATAGTATAATTTATTATGTATAGTTTCACATGAAGAAACATGTTCAAAAATAGGCCCCATTACCATTTTTAATTTTGACTATATATTTGATGGATTTCTAATGTATAGTATGTCTACATAAGATTGGATTTCCATATATGAACACATGACATACTATTTAAAGGGGTCTAAGGGTTCTCCTTAAGACATTTCATTGTGCTCAATAAAAATTGTTTAATAAGTTCAATACAAAAGGTTGAGAGAGACAGAGAGAATAGAGAGAATACGAAGGATGTTGTGGTGGTGGCAAGTAAGTGTTTGATAAGAAAGGGGGTCGTTGAATCGGCCGAGATTTTGGATGAAGGCTCTGTGCTTTTGAAAAGAGTTGTGGAAAAAGTTCTTTCTTGGGTCAATAGCTGTTTTAGGAAGAGCTGCGCGTCTGGGGGCTCTGTGGTAGTAGACTTTGATGGCGACTGTATTCACATCTTCTATCCACAGTCTCTTACCGCAAAGGCAGAAGTTGTGGAGCTATTCAGTGTAGGGCAACAATTGCTTAGTTCTCACCAAAGAGTCTTTCTACTCCCTACGATCATATTGTGAATGCTAATCCCATCGTAGAGTTTTAGGAGTTTTTATTTATTTTTATGTAATCACAAAGAATCTGTAATAGATCCTTGTAGGCTTGATTTTAAAAAAGAATTCTTTTACAAACTTTTTATGTTTTGTGACTTTTGTCTTTTTTCTATCTGCGCTGTCACCTGCGCTTTTGTAAAGCCGGGTGTAATGAGAACACCATCTGCGCTTTTGACTACCTGTGTTTTTTCATGCTTCTACAGCCGAGTATGTGGGGTAGGCCAGTCGAGTACAAGGAAGGGGACATGGTGATGGTGAAGCTACAACCGCAATAGTTCAAGTTGTTCCGAAAAGTGCACAAAGGACTGATTCGAAAGTACGAAGGCCCCTTCTCCGTGCTCAAGAAAGTAGGCAAAGTGGCCTACAAGCTCGAGCTCCACGGCAAGCTGAAGATTCATCCGGTCATCCATGCTAGTTGCCTGAAATCGTACCATAAAGACTTGGAGGATCGCCAGCGAGGAATTTCGAAGCGAGGCACGACGACCATGACGACATCCTTCGACAAGGAGGTGGAAGCCGTGCTGGACAAGGGGACCATTCGCCGGCGAGGCGTGTCCCCGTATGTGGAGTACCTTATCCAATAGAAGGGCATGCCGTACGGCGAGTCTAGGTGGGAACGTGTTGATACACTGCATTAGTTCGAGGCCGAGGTCCAGGCGTTTCTCAGAGAGCATGGTTGACGAGTACATCAACGCCTTAGGTGGGGGAGAATATAACGTCCCAAATATTGCATATTGTCCGAGACCAAGTTGCATAACCTTTCCACAGACTAAGGTTATACGGGAAGCTTCTAGAACATTCTAGAAGATGGCGGAACTCTCTAGAAGATGGTGGATTTCTCCGGAAGGCCCAAGATCATTCTAGATGGCCCAAGATCCTTCTGGATGGCCCATGAGTTTTCTTTTATGTCCGTAGGAAATAATCCTAGAATTTGTCGTTCTATTTATGGTAGGAATAATAATCCCTGTAATATTCCTTCCAGAAGTTTCCATGTAAAGCTCTATGAGCCATTATAAATATGGGAGAGGCCTTATTTTTTCCCTACCACCTAAAACTTGTAAGCATCTCTAAGTAATAAAGAAATGTTTACGAGTCTCAACTTTATTACTTGGAGAATGCTTACAAGTTCTATATATATATATATATATATATATATATATATATATATATATATATATATATATATATATATATAAAGTTAAATATATACATAATTATAGTTTATCGCATTTTGGTTTCCTGATGTGTTTATCTTTGACTTAGGTTTTAAATTTGTTTAAAAGATTACAAGTCTCAGCTTACACCATTAATCGATATAATTTTGCTCGTCTTATACCGAAATGAAAAGAAATTCCTCCATCAGATGTCTTGATAACTTGTATAAAAACATTGACGTATATAGTGATACGTTAATACTTTTATACAAGTTATCAAGATATCTGATTGAGAAATTTCTTTCCATTTCGGTCTAACTTGAGTAAAATTGTATCGATTAATAGTGTAGCTGAGACTAGTAATATTTTAAACAAATTTATAACCTAAGGCAGAGATAAACACATCAGAAAACCAACATACGACAAACTTTAATTATATATATAACTTTATATAATATCCCGTTGGGAACGGTGGAGCACCCCGGCGCAGTGGCGCGGGTTCGAGCCCCCTTGGAGGCATGCCTCCAAGCACCATTATATATATATATATATATATATATATATATATATATATATATATATATATATATATAATAGGATGCGTAGATAGAGACCGGGCTTTCGGGCCAACAATTGCTTACATGCCTACAAGGATCTATTATAGATTCTTTGTGATTACATAAAATGAAATAAAAACTCCTAAAACTCTACGATGGGTTAGCCTTCACAGTATATCATAGGGAGTAGAAAGACTGTTTGGTGAGAACTAAGCAATTGATGCTCTACACTAAATAGCTCCACAACTTCTGCCTTTGCGGAAAGAGACTGTGGATAGAAGATGTAAATACAGTCGCTATCAAAGTATGCTACCGCAGAGCCCCCCAAACGCACAGCTCTTCCTGAAGCAGCTATTGGCCCATTGACCAAGGTTACGTCTTTGTTGAAAATAAATGCTTGTTTTTTAACATCATAATATTTTATTACTGCTTTTAATAATTGTATACATTTGTTGAGCTGGAACTTCAAACCAAAGGATCACTCATTTTCAGCTAAGAACTCCAATCCCATTCCCTTTACATAATGTAAAACTGATGGAGATGGGAGCCAGGCGACCAATTGGTTCAGACCTACAGCAGACCTACTAAGAGACAAATGTGGCATTTGTGCTTCCTACAAAAGACATCAAAAAAAGAAACTTCTTATTCAACGAATGTTTTGTATATTATGAAACAGCTAACCATCACACATATGAACTCCAAATCTTTTACTGATATCATTTATTGTATTTGCAATCACAAATGTAAAGAATTGAATAACAAGAAACTTCTTTTCTATAACACAGATTCAACTTCTGCTGTTAATTTTAGCCACGCCTGTACAGGCTGCTAATTTTAGCCATGCCTGTACAGGCTGCTAATTTTAGCCACGCCTGTCTAGGCTGCTAATTTTAGCTACGCCTGTCTAGGCTGCTAATTTTAGCCGCGTCTGTCCAGTCTGCTAATATTAGTCATGTCTGTCCAGGCTGCTAATATTAGTCGCGCCTGTCATGCTGCTAATTTTAGCCGTACCTGTCCAGGCTGCTAATAATAGTCGCACTTAGACAGATCGCTAATTTTAGCCTTGTAGGCCAGATAGGGAAGTGTGGGAATTAAATGCTTGGAGATTACTTAAAAAAGATATGACATCAGAGGGAAGTGTGGATGTCCAATCGGAAGACAAAGACATGAGGTGGTAGAACTAACTTTAGTCACGCCTTTCCAGACTGCTAGAAATATTCCTAGTCATAGCATATAGTAGTGTCTATATCAAACTCGACATCATTAAACCTCAAATACTATATAGCCATACAATGGATGCATGGGTTTGGCTCAGAATATTAACAATTTCATTCTTATCATGCCTACATTATCTATGATTATCCAAGTTCTACTCATATGTAGTATCATATGTTCTCGTCAAATGTAATATTTGTTGTTGGACAGAACTAGAGCACCCAGATAATGTAAATTTAAGACAAGTAATAAATTGCAAACTATAAAAAAGTGATGGGTCGTTGCATCATCATTGCCAAGTATGGGGGAGGGACATCCATAGCTTGTCAAATCTTGTAGAAAAAGATTTTTGCTCGTCTTCCCTAGGCAACAGTCTGCTGCTTATTTGTATAAAAGGAGAATTATCTGAGTAGTTAGTATGAAAAAAAACAAAATCTAGGATTATCTAAGCAATTCTACCAACTGGCTTTGCCTTCTGGTTTGACATCCACACTTCCCTATGATGCCATATCTTCTTCAAGTAATCTCCAAGCATTTAATTCCCATAATTTCAAGCAATTCTAACCTTCAAAACCAAAATATATAAGTTAATTTTAGTCGCACCTGCCCAGGCTGCTATTTTAGCCGCGTCTGTTCAGATAATACATCATGTATTCTCTAACATGATGTTCAGCTTATGGTGAGTCCACTTCTTTTTCTTCACGTTTTGGATAGGGATATATAGGTTTGCTAAGGCTGCAGTACCCCAAGCATATGTGTGTATTTGCGTTATATCATCCAGAAGTTGCAAATACATTATATGAATGTCATTTTTACCTGGGAAGAGAAAATGGCCCAGATAATATATTATGTATTATCAAAGCAATTCTACCAATTTTCTAAGCAATTGGGCAGAAAGGTCACTAGAACTCTTTTCCTTTAAGGCACCGAGAGAAAAATATAGGTTTGTCTGTCCAAGCTGCTAATTTTAGTCGCGCATGTCCATGCTGCTAATATTAGCCATGCTTGTCCAAGCTGCTAATTTTAGCCCCGCCTGTCCAGGCTACTAATTTAGTCGCATTTGTCCAGACTGCTAATTTTAGACGCACCTGTCCAATATGCTAATTTTAGCCGCGCTTGTCCAGGATGCTAATTTTAGCCGCGCCCTTCCAGGCTGCTAATTTTAGCTGCGCTTGTCCAGGCGTAGCTATATTCCTAGTCAGAGCATATAGTAGTGTCTATATCAAACTCGGTATCATTAAATCCCAAATACTATATACCCATGCAATGGATGCATGGGTTTGGCTCAGAATACTAACAAATTCATTCTTATCATGCCTATACTATCTAGGATTATCCAAGTTCTACTCATATATAGTATTATATGTTCTCGTCAAATGTAATATCTATTGTTGAACAGAACTAGAGCACCCAGATAATGTAAAGCTAAGACAAGTAATAAATTGCAAACAATAAAAGAGTGATGGGTCGTTGCATCATTATTGCCAAGTATGGGGGAGGGACATCTATAGCCTATCAAATCTTGTAGAAAAAGATTTCTACTCATCTTCCCTAGGCAACAGTCTGCTGCTTATTTGTACAAAAGGAGAATTCTTTGAGTAGTTAGTATAAAAAAAGACAAAATCTTGGATTATCTAAGAAATTCTACCAACTAACTTTGCCTTCCGGTTGGACATCTACACTTCCCTATGATGTCATATCTTCTTCAAGTAATCTCCAAGCATTTAATTCCCGCATTTAATTCCCACAATTCCAAGCAATTCTAACCCCAAAAACCAAAATATATAAGTTAATTTTAGTCGTGTCTGTCCAGGCTGCTAATTTTAGCCGCGCCTGTCCAGATAATGATAGCATAACAAAAATGAAGTCCACACTTTCCTAGTACAGCATATCTTATTAAATCTCAAGCATTTAATTCCTACACCTCATGTCAAATCAAAAGATCTCTATTGCCTAGTAAAAAGACACTTAATATTTGGTCAGAGACCAAGCTCTTTTCCTTCCCCACCCATTAAACCCCCACACGCCGCGTAGCCAAATTTAAACCTTTATAAATTAAATATTATTCCTTTCCTATATAAGTATATTACTTGGTACTTGACACCACTAAAACATCCTTCTTATTCTCTCTGTCTTCCTATGGAAGAAGCAAAGAATGAGATGGTGAAGAAGATGGAGGAGACTTCGTCGAAGTTCAGCAGAATCTGTATTTTCTGCGGGAGCATCTCCGGAAAGAAGCCCAGCTACCAGGATGCCGCGGTATAGCTCGGGAAGGAAATGGTAATCCAAGGCTTCTTCTTCGAATTTGAGAATGCCATTAAGAATTTTAGGGTTCTTAGATGGATTCTGTGATCAAATTCCAGGGTTCTTAGATGGATTCTATGATCAAAATCCAAGATACTTCTTATTCAACGGATGTTTTATATATTATGAAACATCTAACCATCACACATCCGAATTCCAAATCTTTTACTGATATCATTTATTGTATTTACAATCACAAATGTAAAGAATTGAATAACAAAAAACTTCTTGTCTAGAACACAAATTCAACTTCAGCTACTAATTTTAGCCACACCTGTCTAGGCTGCTAATTTTAGTCGCATCTGTCCAGGCTGCTAATATTAGTCGCGCCTGTCCAGGCTGCCAATATTAGCCACGCATGTCCATGCTGCTAATATTTGTCGCACCTATCTAGGCTGCTAATAATAGTCATACCTAGACAGACCGCTAATTTTAGCCTTGTAGGCCAGATAGGGAAGTGTTGGAATTAAATACTTGAAGATTACTTAAAGAAGATATGACATCGTAGGGAAGTGTGGATGTCCAACTGGAAGACAAAGATAGTTGGTAGAACTAATTTTAGTCCCACCTTTCCAGACTGCTAGAATTATTCCTAGTCAGAGCATATAGTAGTGTCTATATCAAACAAGGTATCATTAAACCCCAAATATTATATACCCATGAAATGGATGCATGGGTTTGGCTCAGAATATTAATAATTTCATTCTTATCATGCCTACACTATCTAGGATTATCCAAGTTCTGCTCATATGTAGTATCATATATTCTCGTCAAATGTAATATCTGTTGTTGAACAGAACTAGAGCACCCAGATAATGTAAAGCTGAGACAAGTAATAAATTGCAAACAATAAAAGAGTGGTGGGTCGTTGCATCATCAATGCCAAGTATGGGGGAGGGACATCCATAGCCTGTCAAATCTTGTAGAAAAAGATTTTTGCTCGTCTTCCCTAGGCGACAGTCTACTGCTTATTTGTACAAAAGGAGATTTGTCTGAGTAGTTAGTATGAAAACGGCAAAATCTAGGATTATCTAAGCAATTCTACCAACTGTCTTTGCCTTCCGGTTGGACATCCACACTTCCCTATGATGCCATATCTTCAAGTAATCTCCAAGCATTTAATTCCAACAATTCTAAGCAATTCTAACCCTCAAAGTTGAACTAGATAAAGGATTTCCCCTCGGCACCCCCATTTGGTGGAGCACAGGGTCAGAGAGAGGGAGCTAGGCCACCTGTAGCACAACACCATACCCATCACCAGAGGGGTAGAGCTTTTGCACTGATGGTCGAGGAGACCGATGCTGCAGGTGATGGGTTAGCAGGTCTGTCTTTCCTATTCTTCTTCGCTATCTTGTTGTATGATTTCATTAGTATCTGTCAGGATATTTTTGTGATGTGCTAGATAGTATAGCGACCATGTTCGAGACTGTAAAATTATGACCAATAGGACCATGTGTTGCTAGTTTTAGATATAATTTTCTTGACCTTGATTGTCGAGGGTTTGACCTAGAAGGAGTACAACCATCTTAAATTTCGAGGACAAAATTTTTCTAAGGGGTAAGATTTGTCACCACCACTTTTCTAATTTGGGGTATTTTAGTAATTGTGTGATAATTTAAATTTTTGATTATTTTATTATTAATTGATTGGTGTTTTGGTTTTGAGAAGTGCTTTTGGTAGTAGCAATGGTTTAACCTTAGTTAGCCTTGATTAAAAGACTAACCATGTGATTAGAATCCTAGTTAGCTAATTAGATTTTAAATTAGAGCATTAGTCCAATTTAGGAAACAATTTAATGCATTTTTAGGCTATTTTAATAGGAAGCATTTTGGCCTTTTTGCTAATGGACTTTATATGAATTTTAATTGCATGATGGCCCATCCTAAACCCTAACCTAACCCTAGCAAACCCCCTGGCCGGCCAAACAACAGCCCCCCTCTTTATGTGTAAAAATTTGTAGCCATCAAGTTTCTCAAAACCCTAGAAACTCCCTTCTCCTCCAAAAGTCCAACTTTCTCATTTCTCATCCAAATCCTTCCAAATGAAGTGTGTTGCAATTGTTAGGAGGAGGGGAACCTGTTGGAGACTTACAAACAAGAAAAAGGAGGCGTTGAACCGGAGGAAATCGGTATCGACGCGTTTGGAGGCTCGTTTCATTGAGATATTGACTCTCAATAGGTAAACCCCTATAAACAGCTATAAATTTTGTTTTTTCTTCGTAGATGCATTCATATAGGTACCCCGGACCTGTAGGTGTACTTTGGTAGGATTTTGTATCCGTTTGATAGGCGTATCGGACGCGTATCGGTGTATTGGAACACGTGTTCGATGAAATGCCTCTTAGAATCGAAAGTTTGTATTTTTCGATTATGTTTTCACGAATTTATTGCTATTTATATTTGAAACAACTTTCGTGAAGACGGATCTCGATTTAAAACATTTTTGGTGTCCAAATCGGACACGGACACGCGTGCACGAGGCCCGTGCACAACCCCGTGCGTGTCCTGTTGTTCGAGTGCCATAACTCGATGCACAGGACATAATTTTACGTGAAATTTGATTGACATATAGGGGCAACCTCTGACCACGTGCTTCTAAAATTTTATGTCAATTCGTGGAGCGTACACGGAGAAATCTAACCCGCATGGGTTCAGCCCACAGTGCACGCGCGTAAAAAATTGCTGCTGACATGGCCCTCGTTCGCGAATACGATGCGACGAGGACATGAACCAAGATCATGGACACAAAGCCCTAGACCTAGGCTAGCACTTGACATGCCCCGCTCCCGTAGGAGCCTTCGTCCTCGCTAAGGCGTGATACCGCACGAGACTAAGTTACTCTCGTGCAATGCCAAGTCCAGAAACGGCCGATTTGAGCTAGGCCACAAAGTCGCACAGAGTGTCCCCATTTGCAGCAGAAAGTAAAAGAACACAAGTTGGAACAAATTCAATCTCTTTATTGATATTCAAGAAGTTTACAAGCGACGCTAGGCCGAGATTACAAGTCGCTCAAGCTCTCTCTCTGAAACATAAAAGGCGTGCCAAGTGGCTTACAAGATGGAATGATTCATGGTGATGTTCAGATACATTATGTCATGTATATGGTGCTTCGGTTCCTTGTAATGCTCCAAGGCTCCAGAGTTAGCACCACGCCTTACACTACCAAAATACAGTAAATTAGCGACGGAAATTTTCCGTCGGCGTTAGTGACGGCTTCGTGGCCGCTCGCCGACGGCTTACCGACCACATGCCTTTACATTTTTTATTTTAATTTTAGGGGGGGAAGGTCGCACATCCGTCGCTAGGTTGTCGGAGATATAGCAAAGGATCGATAGTCGTCGCTACGTAGTCGATTATTTGGCGGGAATTGTGTCAAGAATTGGCGGGACATTTCTTCGACTACGTAGCGACGGATATTCAGTCGTCAAGCATCAAAAATAGCGACTACTAGGCGACGGAAATTTTGACGTCGCTAATCCGTCGCTAAATATACGTTCCAGACTTAAATTGAAACGGCGGGGGGAACTTTTTGTATTCCCTCCAAATTCACTCTCTCCTCTCTCTCCCGCGGCTTCGGTGATCGGCGTCAACGTCCTCTCCTCTCTCTCTCCCGAAGGTAATCCTCTCTCTCTCTCTCTCTCTCTGTCGCAGTGTCGACGTAGGGGTAGTGGGGGCGGCGGGCTTGGGGACATTCGGGGGCTGGGCGGCTGGCTTGGGGCGGTGGCGTCGGGGGCTGGGCGGCGGGCTTGGGGCGGGGGCGTCGGGGGATGGACGGCTGGCTTGGGGCGGGGGCGTCGGGGGCTGGGCGGTGGGCTTGGGGCGGGGGCATCGGGGGCTGGGCGACGGGCTTGGCGCGGGGGCGTCGGGGGCTGGGCGGCGGGCTTGGGGCTGGGGCGTCGGGGATTGGGCGGCGGACTTGGGGCGGGGGCGTCGGGGGCTGGGCGGCGGGCTTGGGGTGGGGGCATCGGGGGCTGGACGACGGGCTTGGGGCGGCGGGCTTTGGTCGGGGGCGGCGTGGGGCTTTGCTTTTCAAATTCATCTGAGTTTATATATTGGCTAAATAATGTGTTATCCATATTGGGTGTTATCCATTAGTTTGGTGGTGTTTGGATTAGTAAATATGAATATGGAGTTTGGGTTCATGGTGTATATGTTCACTGTGTCAAGGACAGTGCGAGTTCTTCATCTGCATAAGTCACTGAATATAGATGTATATATCTATACATCTAACTGTGATATATCTATACATCTAACTGTGATATACATATATATGTGTATGTGTGCTTTAGAGAGTGAGGAATGAAGGCAGGCCTACCATGCCTATTAGCATGCAGGACGGCTTGGGGTGTAATGTGTGAGTGTAGACATGATAGGAATTATAGGTAATAAATGCTAGTGTGACTAGACTAAGGTAGTGCTCGCTAGATAGTAAGGACACTCTAGTATCCTAACCAAGTTAATTTTAGACTAGATATTTAGGATATAGCTCCCATATCCTAGAAGTGGACTCTTGTAATTTAGAAATAGATAGATTGACTCAGTTTGATTAATTGACCTATAATGACTCTAAAACTTGATTTGCTGCTGCAAGCATACAACACCACAAAAATATTTAAGAACTCGTCAAGTTGAACCGTGTATAACATGCTCGACGCTTAAGAGGAACATTTCGACTTAGTGGACTATCGAAGAATCGGTATCGGACTATCGGTATCGGTGTCGAACTATCGGACTATCGGTATCGAACTATCGGTATCGCTAGCGGACTATCATTCTATCGCACTATCGGTATCGGTATCGCACTATCGGTATCGGACTATCAGTATCGGTATCGCACTATCGGTATCGGTATCGAACTATCGGTATCAAACTCGGTATCAAGCTATCGGTATCGAACTATTAGTAACAACTGTACTTAGATTTTTCTCTTCTCGGGTTAGAATACCAGCGGATCCACCAGTTACATGATTATATACTAATTCTGTTTAGTTTGTCTTACTATGCAGATTTTTACATCCAATCTGTGATGGATCGTTATTTCGTTGATCGTACATGGATGTACAAATGATAACACGAGAGCAGAATAGATGTGAGTGACGATTTTCAGGCAGGCATGGAAGTGTTTTATAAGTATGCCATGAGCAAAGCTCAGTTTATGGATGGTAACAAAATCAAGTGTCCATGTCGTAATTGTCGCAATAGACGTTACGAAGAAGTGGTGAGTGTAAGAGATCATTTGACCCGTAAGGGTTTCGTACGTGATTACGGCCTGTGGTCATCGTAAGATGAACTATATGCGGAAAGACAGGTTGCGAATGCTGCTACTTATGCTTTTGATGATAATGCTGTAGCAGATTTTATCGTCGATGACGACGAATGCTCCGTTGATTATGGAGACGTGCAGAACCTTGCACGAGATATGGTGTACGACGCGGCAGGGCCTAATTTTGATCCGGAGGATCCTAATCCCGAGGCGAAGGAGTTCTATGATATGTTTCAGGATGCTAAAACTTTTTTATATCCTGGTTGTGAGCCACATTCTGTACTGTCAGTGACGATGCGGTTGTTAAACATAAAGTCCGATTTTAACTTGCCACAAACTTGCTATGATCGGATTACACAACTAATGAAGGAGGTGTTACCGAAGGAATCAAAAGAGCTTCCAAAAAACTTCTACAAGTCGAAGATGATGGTCCGACAACTGGGACTGGGGTACGACAAGATAGATTGTTGTCGCAACGGATGCATGTTGTACTACAAGGAGAACGTGGATGTAGAAAGTTGCAGCTTCTGTAATGCGGATCGTTACAAAAAAGTCAGGGAAAAAGGACAGTCAACTAGAAAATGACGTCCTTACAAGTATATGCATTACTTGTCGATCACGAAGCGCTTGCAAAGGATGTATATGTCTCAGAATACAGCAGAACACATGACGTGGCTCAACGAAGAACGCACAAAGGATGATGGAGAATTGTCACATCCTTCGGATGGAGAGGCGTAGAAATATTTCGATTTTCGCCATCCAAATTTTGCTGCAGAGCCTAGAAATGTACGCATGGGGCTATGTTCAGATGGATTCGCCCCTTTCGTGCAGTCGGGATCTCAATACTCCTGCTGGCAAGTCATTCTGACCCCTTACAATCTGCCACCATGGATGTGTATGAAGACTCCTTATATGTTCTTGACAGCTATCATACCGGGTTCCAAAAATCCGATGTTGAATATCGATATATATTTACAGCCATTGGTGGATGAGCTGAAACAGCTGTGGGAGATCGGCGTCACGACCTATGATATTTCCAGGAAACAAAACTTTCAGATGAGAGCTTCACTGATGTGGACAATCAATGATTTTCTCGCATACGGTAAGTTGTCGGGATGGAGTACTCACGGTACCCTGTCTTGTCCGATATGCATACAAAATAGTAAGGCGTTCCGCCTTAAGAATGGAGGAAAAACTTCTTTCTTTGATTGTCATCGTCAATTTCTGCCCGCGAGTCATCCTTGGAGAAAGAACAAGGACGCGTTCAGAGCTAGAAAAAAAGAATTTTCTCATCCGCCTGCCAGATTGTCGGGATACGATATTTGGAAAGATGTAAGGACTTGCCCACTGTAATGGAAGATCCATCGAACAATCGTGTCGATGGGTTCGGACAAACCCATAACTGGACCAAACGGAGTATCTTCTGGGACTTGCCTTATTGGAAAGATAATCTTATAAGGCATAATCTTGATGTTATGCATATCGAAAAGAATGTGCTCGATAATGTCTTCAATACCGTCATGGATATTAAAGGAAAGACGAAGGACAATCCAAAAGCAAGACAAGACATTGTCGAGATATGCAAGCGTCCTTATCTGAACTTGATACAAAGGGGATCTGCTGGACAATTAAGTAAGCCGATAGCACAATACACATTGAGCAAGGAAGATAGATTAATAATCTGCAAGTGGGTATCTACTTTAAGATTTTCCAACGGCTATGTGTCGAATCTGTCTAGATGCGTTGATCTCAATAAACGCAAGCTAACAGGAATGAAGAGTCATGACTGCCACGTGTTTATGGAAAGATTACTGCCCATTGCTTTGAAAGAGTTGTTGCCTTCTGCTGTATGGGTTCCGTTGGCTGAACTATCTATATTCTTTAGGGATATTTGTTCAACTAAGTTGACTGTGCAACACATGGTTGAACTTGAGGAGAAGATTATCTTAACAATTTGCAAGTTGAAGAAAATATTTCCTCCTGGCTTCTTCGATAGCATGGAGCATCTACCGATTCATCTAGCATACGAAGCCCGTGTCGGTGCATCTGTTCATTATCGATGGATATACCCATTTGAAAGGTACATAAAAATCGATATAATTTAAGTTGAATTTCAGTGGGTTTTAAAATTCATTCTTAATTCTCAAGATAATTTGACTCTCTAGATACCTACACCATCTAAAGAAGAAAGTTGGCAACAAGGCTCATATAGAGGCTTCGATATACGAAGCCTATCTTATCGAAGAGGTGTCAAACTTCTGCTCCATTTATTTCGATACTCATGTTAAGACAAATCGAAATAGACCTCAAAGGAATGACGAGGACGTTGAGGGTGGAGGTATATTCAATGTAAGGGGCAAGCCTGTTGGGGCTAGTAAAAGACGGTGGTTGACAGACGACGAGTATGATGTCGTTCACCGATATGTCTTGTTAAACTGTGACATACAAGAAGTGAGAGATTTGGAGAAGTAAGCAATACACTTGCACTCGCTATAATCTCTAATTTGATGAAGTAAGTGACTACACTTATATATTCTTATTTTCTCTAATAGTGTATTTAGAGATGAAGTCAAAATGAGGACACCCGATATTACCGATGAGGGACTTCAAAGAGAGGTTGATTGTACATTTTCGTCATGGTTTCGCAAATACATAAGTAAATGAGATTATAATTGAGATTATAAATATATAATCTAAAATATTTAAATTATAAATATTTGTTTACAGGTTTTATTGTCTGAAACAACACTCACTCATGAGAGTGTTCGTTATCTGGCATTGGGACCGAAGAAGCAAATAAAGACTTGACCAGGCTATGTCGTTAATGGCTTCAGGTTTAAATCAACTCAGAATGCTATAAATATCGAATTTATCAATGACGGCATCAGTACCAAGGATTCCGGTATTTGCATAAGAGGCACCATCTATGACGACGAGCCGGACTTTGACTATTATGGAGTGCTTCGGGATATTGTAGATTTACAATATACTCGCCCTTATGATATGCATATTGTGATGTTCAAATGTGAGTGGTTCGATACGACACCAAATATCGGTTGGAGAATCGATAAACAATTTTGATTTGTCGATATAAATCATCGCAGGAGGTATAGAGGGTCCAATACATTTGCGATAGCAAATCAGGCTGTTCAAGTCTACTATACAAGCTACCCAAGGCGTCGTAGAGATTGATTTGACTGGTGGACAGTATGCAAGATTAAATCTAGAAATACATTCAACGTTGGAGACCCAGCATACCAAGAGGACCAGATCGAAAAATCCTAATACTTGGGACAACACTCAGATACAATGGATGTTGAAGATATTGTTGAGAAAAATAGAGGGGAGGAAGAGGTTGATACACAAGACTTAGCTGTCAACCAGGGGAGAAAGAGGCGTCTTGTCCCAAATATTAAGGCAGAAGAAGAAGAAGAAGAAGAAGAAGAAGAAGAAGAAGAAGAAGAAGAAGAAGAAGAATTTGATAGGGATGAGGATACAGATGAAATCGACGATAAAAATAAGGATGAGGATGAGGATGATAATGAGAAGGATGATGATGAAGACGAGGCCGAGGATGAGAACGAAGACGATGATTAGGTTTAATATTGTTGTATATTAAAAATACTTCCAATTACGTGAATTAAGTTTGACCTCATAAAAGTAATTACGTGAATTCATGTTTTTTTCATTCGATTATTTACTTATTGCAGATGGCACTCCTAGTCTTTTTCGTCGCGGTGGCTCTCGTCTCCCTACTGGTGGTATGTATATTTTAGTTTAGTTTTTTATATCTATTTACACTTTTATATTGTTAATTATGTTTATGTGTTCTATTTACAGGTCATGATGGCTGGCCGTGGTTGTGGTGCTGGTGGTGGTCGTGGTGGTGGTGGTGGTGCGGGTCGTGGTCGTAGTGGTATTGGTGGTCGTGGTCGCATTCAAAGTTCCCGGGATGTGACCCCATCGAGTGACCCCGACCCGGAGAGTACCCCGGGCACAGACGCATCCTACCCTTGATCGACCACTTCATCGAGGCATGAGTCCGGATCTGCTAGCGGATCTGTTCCGCTATCGGAACCACCAGCAGCGGATCCACCAGGGGATGCCCCAGTTACTGCATAGTGGGCCCCAGAGTACCCCTATACTCGGTTCCATCCGGTTACTGGGGAGTACATGCGCGGACCCTCGGATCCTCCGACGGCACCAGAGAGGCCGAGGGGCGAGTTCCGACGAGAGCTATGGCCCGCGGGGACCTCGTAAGTAAATTTATTAAATTTCTTTCATTTATTCAAGTTAATAATCTAGTCGTTTCTTCTTTGTAGGTTTTTTCCGTTTAATATTGGCAGGGCTCTTGGAGAAATTATCAGGGCTAACTGCCACGGTCCCTACCTCAACTTTTTATCGGTGCCCCTAAACGTGAAGTACGTCTGGCTCGATGACTTGAGGGTATATATCTATATCTTCTGGTTAATTATTAGTTACTCTTTAATCAACCATTTTTTAAATTACGTGATAATTAAATTTCTATGTTAGACGATGTACTGGTGGCCCCCCCATCGCGAGGACGCGATCCGCAGGACCTACAGAAGCGCTGCCTCGAAGAAGATACGGGATATGATTCATGACCTGAAAATGGGGCATACGAGGCCGAATTGGATCCGGCAGGAGTATTATGAGGACCTCTTAGGTATGATGGATACCCCTGCGTACAAGAAAAAATCGGAGAAGGCGAAGGCGAACCGACAGGCCGCGGGCCTTCATACGGGGGGATCAAGGCCCCACGCAGCGATGCTTGCAGATCTGGTGAGCTACCATAAATTTATTTCACTATCGAATTAGGTATTATTAATTAAAGGAGTTATCGACGTTCTACAAAAATTTTGTATGCAGGCCCAACGGGCGGTGAAGGAGGAAAGGGCGCCAGAATCGGTCACCATGTACGACGTGTTCCAGCATACGCACAAAAGACGGAAGGACGGAAGCTTCGTCGACGAGAGGGCCAAGGAGACTGATGTAAGTACTTATGCTTATAAGATTTACGTTAGAATTAACAGTATTCGGACTATAACTTAGGTAAACTTAGGATTCACACTTAACTTAGTGAAACATAGGTTTTAGATTACAACTTAGGTAAATCTTATAATATAAACAAATTTATTTGATAGGCTGCGTATCGTGAGGCCCTTAGTCGGGCTCAGTTAACTGACACCGAGGATGTCGGTGAAACGACGCCCGCCCGGACGCCCTCTTCTTTGGCTGCTCGCAACGACTTGTTCGTGGATACCGTCGACGGCTTTAAAAAAGGGCTCATGTACGGAGTCGGCTCCCTAGGGCCGTTGCACATGGCGACGCAGAGATTTCCACTGACACTGCCTCCTCCCATGGCCCCGGCAGACGATGATGTTAGGTCGCAGCTTACGCAGCTGCACGAGGCGGTGTCGTCCTTGCGGGAGCAATTTGCCACGTACTTTCCGCCTCCGTCTGCTGCTGCCGGTCCGTCTGCTGATGGTGATGGTCCATCTTCTACTGGTCCGTCGACTGCTGGTGTCGGTCCTTCTTCCATGGGTCATCTTTCTTTCAACCCTGATGCCCCTGTGGTACTGCCTACGGCTGTGACGTCACTCCTGGATCTGATGTCGCCAGAGCAGCTATGCCGACTTCCGAGCAGTGTCTACAACGGCTTGCCGCCGTACCTAGTGGAGGAGTATATTCGTCGGTCGCAGCTGGGATTACCACCACCGGACAATCGACCTCCTCCTTCTTCTTAAAATATTGTATTAAGAAAATTTGGAATATTTGTGAGAGCTTTGGATTAATTGTGCTATAATCGGATTATAGCACCGGATATTATGTTACTCTTTAGGATAATTGATGTTTATTTTCTACTAATTTGGTTTGGTATGTGATTCTTGGATAATTGGTGTGCATTAAATTCGTATGTGCATATTTGGTCTATGTGATTCTTAGATAATTGGTGTGCATTATATATTTCGTCTATGTGATTGTTGGATAATTGGTGTGCATTATATATTGGTTTGGTTTATGCATATTTTTGTGAACAGGGAAAGTGCTGCAATTTTTTTCCAAAAAATCACAGTTAGCGACGGACTAGTGACTGGTTAGCGACGGATATTTCCAGTTTTCGACTGATTTTCGGCGGATGAGCCATCGCTAACTGGAGATTTAAAACTGTTTCCAGGTAGCGACGGGTACTCGACGGAATATTCGTCGGCAAGGTTCTGGTGGTATATAGTTCGACGGAATAGCGACGGATTAGCCGTCGCCAAGGCGACTGATAATCAGCCACTAATCAGTCGCTCTCACGACGGCGTAGCGATGGACAATCCGTCGACAAGGTTCTGGAAATGCTTGACATTTCCAGAACCATGGCGATGGATAATCCGCCACTAATCAGTCGCTCTGTCGATGGCTTAGCGACGGATTAGTGACGACTATTCCGTCGCCATGGTGCTGGAAATGTCAAGCATTTCCAGAAGCTGATCGACGGATTTTCCGTCAGCAAACCGTCGCTAGTCCGTCCTTTGTTATCGACGGCGGTCGATGGATTAGCGACGGAACGATACACTCTGATATGCTATTACGACGGTTTACCGATGGAACTTTACGTCGCTATTGTCTAAACAGTTCAGTATTTAATACTTGAAATGGACGACAGTCCATCGGAAAGTAGTCGCTTACGCTTCGTATTGTGAAGTCGAAATGCTGTCGCTAGTCCGTCGCTTGACGACTACGTAGCGACGGACCATTATTAGCGACGAGCTGATTGCCGACGGATTTTTTGGCCAAAACCCGTCAGTGATCGGTCGCTAAGAGAAATTTCCGTCGGACTGGCGACGGATCTGGCCGTCGCTAAATCGACAAATTTTGGTAGTGTTAACACGTTCGAGGGAAGCTCCGCACCCGACGACGTCTCCTGCACCCTGCAAGAAATCTGTGGGGTTATCAGTACATTGTTATGCACTAGTGGGGAGGCTAGCTCGCCCACTCGCTATTATTACCAAATACGTTCATTTTACTTCTGTGCATCCTCTATCATTCATTTTTTTCTAATCTTGCCTTAGTATCAGTTTCATGGCATATTTCATAACCTATCTCGTGTTACTGATTTCAAGTGTTTGCATGGAAATACATGCACGACTTACCTATACTTACCGTTCGGTCTTTCCTGTCCAAAGTAAACCAAGTTAGTCAACGATTCATATATAACAACTTAACGTAATTCACATAAACATTCAATGTCAAGGGCGTGTCCATGCCTCAGATTCTACGACGCGTTTCCGTTTACGAAGATACGTTATGACCATACCTCGTTTCGATGATCATTCTCACTCGGATATCCCAACTACTCAACCAGTCAGTTGTGTTATGCTCGAAGGATTTTGTTCTAACGACCATGTTCACTCAACTATTCAATTGTTCAGTTAACTTAGACTACTTTGTTTCAATACAAGGACTTGCACGTGGATTATCACCAGCAAGCCCACTTAATCTATATGCACCGGTCGCTGGCATCACAAGCCATTTTGGACATGTTTCCCTTGGTATTCTCACATATCATAGCGTGATGGCTGGTACACCTTGATAGTCTTTTGAAATACCTGGCCTTACGTCTTTTGGGTGGCCGAGCCCGCACCCAAGCAGCCCGTAAGCCATGATTCCGCCTAGGTCGGCCAAGATGTCGTGATCGTTGCCTTGGAATCCCTATTTGATTCTTCTCCCCGTATACGAGTGGGTTGTCCACGACCATTTCGTATTGTCTTGTCATTTAACTTAACGGCTGTCTTTGAGCCATTGGCTGTCTGTGAGCCATAATGCGTTATCGACCAGGTTGGCGGCGGCGTCCGTGCAGCGCGGGTAGCGAGCCCCGTTGCACGTCCCCGTCATACCTGTCACTACCCGTTCCTCTCTTTCTTTTCTTTTTTTCACTTGTTCGTTCGTTCATTGATTCATTCACGTATTCATTCACTCATTCATTGATTCATTCATTCACTTATTCGTTCATTCGTTCATTCATACATTATGCAACTCTCTGTGCGGGAGTCGCCTTGGTGACCCATCAGTCCCAAAGTCTTCCAATATTGCTATACTCTACTCGGAATGACTATGTCGATTGTCTTCCCATTTTATTGTTGTAAACCATTCATTGCTTTATTGTTGAACGCATAAGGAACTTGAAATATAAGATTGTGCCTTGGCACGAGCGTGGAGTGCGGTGCGAGAGTTCTTATATTTTTTGAGTTCTTTTTCATATTCTAAACAAGCATACAAGATGGAATTATTCCCTTAGCTAGGTGCGTTGAGTCATTTATTAGCATGCACGGTGTTATCGCCTAGCGATTCTAGCAATAGTGTTCGTATTATTAAGTATCTAGGCTAAGCAAAGACAGGTTCATCGGAGCCACCTACCTTAGCGATGTTCGCTTCGGCCGAGTGATACTCCGAGCGCGCCTTGAAAGTCTAAGTCTAGATTCCTCTTGACGGGCCAATATAAGTCTTGTATCGATTCTTCATCGGGTCGACGAAACTCTTCGAGTCGACAGCTCGTTTGAGTCGTCGTACTTGCCGTTTTGAATCGGCATTCCGCTAGGGCGGAGCGGGTCGTTACATAATACACCACTCAAAACAAGTCTCGTCTTCGAGACTTCCTGAGTGCAAGTCATCCTACCATTCCTTAACTCATGTCGTGTGTGTATCTTAGACAATCCCTATCGAATGGCTTTATCACTCGATGGCAACGAACTATACTCGATTATCCTTCCAAGTTTTACGTTGCATGCATTTTGTAAATTTCATCGAATAACTTTACTACTTGTTCAAGAGTTAATGGTACTCATTCAGTCGTCATGTTTCTATGACTTGGTCACTATTGTGTCCTGTTGCGGGGCTGAAATGGTCACAGGAGGCACGTTGTAGTTCACCAAACGCGAGGGTCGTAGGCTGAGACTAACTCACTCATTCGTTCATGCGCATCTCAACACCCACTTGCAGTTGCATTCAAGTTCATCATATCGCTGAGTTTGGATCGTGCACATATTCAAGGCATCCCCCGAATACATACATTTCAACAAAGCTTAGCGATAGCGAAGTCGGACAAGCTACTCGTGATAGTTTCGAATTGATGATCATTTTGCTAACTTCAATTAAAACCAAACTCATGTGCGTCTCACTATCGTTTTTCTCGGTCCTTGAGATGATCCGATTCGTTTCTCAAGCGTTCTTGTCTACGAAATCAATACGATTTCTTCTTAGCGGAGTCGACCAAGTCAAAGTAATTCCCTTCCGATTTAAGACCAAGTATTGCACTATCATCGAGTACGTCTTCCTATCCATGATTCAATTTGTTATCCCAACTTTACTTGTGCATCATCGATTATCTGTCATTTACTTCATTTGAGGCTAATCTCGTCGTCATTCACGTACATTTCCAGTTCCACGTCCTAACTCTAAGTCTTGTTGCCCCAAGTCTATCGTCCATCTAGACGATACTGTAAATGTCAGTCACACAGGTTCAATCACTCGGCATAGGGTCGTCCGCCTATCCGCTAGGTCATCTCACAAGGTCATAGGTACAAGTCAAGTTCTTGGTTCATCGTGCAAAGTTATTGCACGATGCTCGCCCCAAATCTTATGGTCAAACCATTTGTTCGATTGTATGGGAGTTTCTACCCAAGTTCGTTTCACTCAAATTTTCTAAACATCAAGCATTGTTCACCCTTTTCACATCAAGACATTCTCCGCTCTAAGTCCGAGCTCGTTTAGGAAAGTCATCCTACGATAGGTTGTCCTCAACCAATTCCTCAACATGTTAATATCGTGCGTCCACACTAGTACTTATTGTAGCCTATCTCTTCAAGTATGTTTGATACAATTCACCTATCTATTATATCCAATTCACGTAGTCGATCACAAGGTCGTCTAGCCTTGCAATATGTCGCGCCCCGATCTCATACAAGTCTGACTATCCACGGCGGACATGAATCACCATGTCAACATTTCCGTAGAATAATCGTCCTCATCGGGGTGTAACTCTTTTGTTTGAGTCTAGACTTACTCATTTTCGATACGCAGATTGGGTCTACTCAATCCTCAAGTTTTCTTATTCTTCAATCATAAGTCCAAATCAATCCTCGAATTCACCTTCGCTTCAAACCACAAGTCAAAGTGATCAAAATTGCCATGTCATGATATTTTGAGTTCGATCGTTCCCGCTGGACATGAATCACCATGCCAACGCTCACGCGGAATGATCGGCCCAAATCTGACGTGACGCATGTGCGAGGCTGGAGTTGCGCTCACACAAGACAAGATCGTTGTCGTTGTGGTTATCGCCGAACAATCAAGTCACTTTCCTTCTTCATCCAAACATTCATTTCTATCAAAATCTCCAACATAGCATCCTTTGAAACAATAACTTCTAACACGATCATCATTCATCGAATCAGAGTACCCCCGAGTTATCATACATCGATCTTTGATACGTCTCAATACCATCGATGATGTACATAACCTGACGATCTTCCTTTTGCAATGAATTAAGAGTCGTGCAACTTAATTCCTCAATTTGTATTATCTAATGCTAACTCGTCATTGAGCAAAATCTATTCCAAATCCTTAGTCATTCTCGTATCTTCAAACCAACGTTTTCCATGCACGCTATCTTCCAATCGTGCTAACTTTGGTTTCATCTGAGTATTTTGTCTCAACTCAAGTTTCAATACATTCGACTAAATTCGAAATTGCATGTACGATCTACTACGTTTCCTCGACCAAAATATCCATTTATTTTATCGTTTCGAATCTCCATTCAACCATTTCGTAATTTGCACTACGCATTCTTGATTCATCTGAACGATATCTCATTTGAGACTCTCGAATCATGACCACTAAGTGTTACTCGTTCTAAGGCTTTGCACGATATCATCGCTTGCCGACATACTCGTTCAATCCTTAAATCCTTTATTTTTGCTCGAATAATTTCTATAACGTCCATACACCACTCAGGGTTCAAGCCACTCGACTAGTCGTCGACACTCACTCTTATTCTTCTTCGAAGCTATCACATACACCACTCGGGGTCAAGTCATTCTACAATTCCTCAATAGGTCATTCGATTCACAATCGACATGTTCGAATGTGCATTTGTCCATTCTCCAAACTCTCATTCTCGTGTTCACTTTAGCATTGGTCAAGTAACGTCTTTATCAACATACATTTTAAGTCTCACTTATTCTCGTCCAAGCGATAGTCAATCTCGCTCGTAAACTCATTCGCACCAGAAGGTCTAGGTGCGTGATACTCGGAACAACTTAGCCAAAAGGCTGCATGCATAACCATCCCGTTCGAACTAAACTTCGGTCTCTTGTACTCGTTCGCTATTGTCAGCGTAAGGTTATTCAAGCATGCATACAACTTGCTAACTTTTAGCACTTATTTTCCTTCAACTCAAGTTCGTCATAGTTTGGCACAAAGGCCTTCGCCTATCGATCCCGTTCAACCAAATACTCGTACGAGCTTTTGAAAATATTAGACTTATTGTATGGAACATCCCAAGTCACAACGAGAGAGAGAGCCTACACTTCTTTTGTTTCCAAACGAGCTTCCAAAACTGAAAGAATCGAAATGAAGTCCAAGGACGTAAAGCCGTGCTCTGATACCAATCTGCCATGTCCCGCTCCCGTAGGAGCGATCATCCTCGCTAAGGCGTGATGCCGTACGAGACTAAGTTGCTCTCGTGCAAGGCCAAGTCCAGAAACGATCGATTTGAGCTAGGCTACAGAGTTGCACAGAGTGTCCACATTTGCAGCGGAAAATAAAAGAACACAAGTTGGAACAAATTTACTCTCTTTATTGATATTCAAAAAGTTCACAAGCGACGCTAGGCTGAGATTACAAGTCGCTCAAGCTCTCTCTCTCTCTGAAACATAAAAGGCGTGCCAAGTGGCTTACAAGATGGAATGATTCATGGTGATGTTCCGATATATTATGTCCTGTATATGGTGCTTCGGTTCCTTGTAACGCTCTAAGGCTCCGGAGTTAGCTCCGCGCCTTAGCACGTTCGAGAGAAGCTCCGCACCCGAAGACGTCTCCTGCACCCTGCAAAAAATCTGTGGGGTTATCAGTACATTGTTGGGCACTGGTGGGGAGGCTAGCTTGCCCACTAGCTATCATTACCAAACACGTTCATTTTACTTCTGTGCATCCTCTATCATTCATTTTATTTCTATTAGGATCAGTTTCATGGCATATTTCATAACCTATCTCGTGTTAGCGATTTCAAGTGTCTGCATGGAAATACATGCACGACTTACCCATACTTATCGTTCGATCTTCCCTGTCCAAAGTAAACCAAGTTAGTCAACAATTCATATATAACAACTTAATATAATTCACGTAAACATTCAATGTCAAGGGCGTGTCCCTGTCTCATTGATTCATTCACGTATTCATTCACTCATTCATTGATTCATTTATTCACTTATTCGTTCATTCATACATTATGAAACTCCCTGTGCGGGAGTCGCCTTGGCGACCCATCGGTCCCGAAGTCATCCAATATTGCTATACTCTACTCGGAATGACTATGTCGATAGTATTCCCGTTTCATTGTTGTAAACTATTCATTACTTCATTGTTGAACGCATAAGGAACTTGAAACGTAAGCTTGCGCCTTGGCACGAGCGTGGAGTGCGATGCGCGAGTTCTTATATTTTTTGAGTTCTTTTCCATGTTCTAAACAAGCATACAAGATAGGATTATTCCCTTAGCTAGGTGTGTTGAGTCATTTATTAGCATGCACAGTATTATCGTCTAGCGATTCTAGCAATAGTGTCCGTATTATTAAGTGTCTAGGCTAAGCAAAGACAGGTTCATCGGAGCCACCCACCTTAGCGATGTTCGCATCGGCCGAGCGATACTCCGAGCGCGCCTTGAAAGGCTAAGTCTGTATTTCTCTTGACGCACCAATGTAAGTCTTGCATCGATTCTTCATCGGGTCGACGAAACTCTTCGAGTCGACGGCTCGTTTGAGTCGTCGCACTTGCCATTTTGAATCGGCATTCCGCTAGGGCGGAGCGGGTCGTTACAGCCCTAGACCTGACCATGTGACACGATGTGGCTCATGTCGCGAGCAACGGGACTCGACACGCGCCCACGAGGCCGTGCGCGTGCGTACAGCCGCACGGGATATGCGTGTCCAGCGACACATGGACACTATGTGGTGACGTGTCAGTGTGTTGTACATCTAGACCTAGATCCCGTCTAGCTACGTGCACGTGCACGAGGCTCCATGTGTTGTATGTGGCGTTCTATTGAGCGCGACATGTGCCCACGAGCACGTTCCAATTCATTCGTGTATGGACTCTTCCGATACGCACTTCGCAGACACCATATAGACACGAATTCGACTCGACTCTAACACGAACATGTCATACACGTGTATACCTACGTGTGTGTCAAGTTTTGTGAGATTTGACGGGATATTGGTCGACTTTGGACTATGTGTCGATTTGGGTTTTTGAGTTCAATATTAGTTTTTTTTTCAAATTCAAAGTTCCTGTTTTCGATTTCAATTATAATTTGGATGTTGGTTTTAACCTACTGTTTAGCTTTAGTTTAGTTTCTGAATTTGATTTTGTAGATTAGACTAATGTTTACTTTCAATTATATAAAATCTATATGTTATATGTATTTCCTTGTATATGTATATATATATATATATATATATATATATATATATATATATATATATATATATAGTGCTAGTGTAATATATATAGGCTTATATGTATATAGGGGTATTGGTCTCTGTTGTGTTTGGGATGGTTTGGGGGCAGCCTCGACAGCCCTCACACACATACAGCACACACAAACACACATACACCCCCTTTTCCCTATCTTCCTATATATAATATATATATATATATATATATATATATATATATATATATATATATATATATATATATATATAAAATATATATATATATATATATGAAAATATATAGGAAAAAAAAATATATATATATAGGATATATATATATATATATATATATATATATATATATATATATATATATATATATATATATATATATATATATATTTTATTTTATATATATATATATATATATATATATATATATATATATATATATATATATATATATATATATATATATATATATATATATATATATATATATATATATATATATATAATTATATATATATATATATATATATATATATATATATATATATATATTCCTATATATATTCCTATATATAGGAATATATATAGGAATATATATTCCTATATATATATATTTTCCTATATATTTTCATATTTTTGGGGGCAGCCTCGACAGCCCTCACACACATACAGCACACACAAACACACATACACCCCCTTTTTCCTATCTTCCTATATATATATATATATTTTTTTTCTATCTTCCTATATTTTTCCCTCTCTCTCTCTCTCTCTCTCTCTCTCTATATATATATATATATATATATATATATATATATATATATATATATATATATATATATATATATATGTATATGTGTGTGTGTGTGAATATATATATATATATATATATATATATATATATATATATATATAATAATATATATATATATATATATATATATATATATATATATATATATATATATATATATTCCTATATATATATATATTTTTCCTATATATTTTCATATTTTTGGGGGCAGCCTCGACAGCCCTCACACACATACAGCACACACAAACACACATACACCCCCTTTTCCCTATCTTCCTATATATATATATTATTTTTTTTCTATCTTCCTATATTTTTTTTTCTCTCTCTCTCTCTCTCTCTATATATATATATATATATATATATATATATATATATATATATATATATATATATATATATATATATATATATATATATATATATGAAAATATATAGAAAAAAATATATATAAGGATATATATATATATATATATATATATATATATATATATAAAATATATATATATATATATATAATATATATATATTTATCTGAAAAATCCTCAGGCATGTTCTCCTCTTCCCCGTTCTCCCCGTCGGAATGGCGCTCTCCCCGGCGGGTTTAGCCGCCGCCTGCTCTCCCCGTCTCCCCCATGTCACGCCCTCCTCCGGCTTTCCCTCCGTTGTGGCTTGTAGCCGCAGCGGCTGCGCAGGGATGCCAGATCTCAGCGTCGTCCCGCGCTCGCCGGCGTCCTCCGAGGCGCGCTCGAGACTTTCCCCGTCCTCCTCCTCCTCCCCCCCGGCCTCGCGTCGCTCCGCCACCCGCGCTCCCCCACCCTCCTCCCCCTCCCCCTCCGTCCCAGCGACCATGTTGGTCCGGTGATCAGCTCAGGCTGATAGAGCGCAGTCGCGTGGCCTCGTCCGCAGCTCCTGCGGCTGCCCCCCGCCCCGGCGGCAGCTCCGCCGCCCGCTCAGGCTGCGGATCCGGCGGCCTCCGCCCGGAGGGACCGCCCACCCAACGTCCCTCAGCCCCCGCCTCGGGGAACGCGGCTCTCTCTGACCCCCTCCGGCCCTCGGGAGCAGGGCCGCTCGTGGCTGGCTTGCTCGAGGCTCCAGCTGTTGGCTGCCCCGCCTTGGGACCAGCGTGTGGCGCTGGGGTGCTCGAGACCCCGTTGGGCGCTGGGCTGCACGTGGCCCCAGCTGCCTCTGGCCCCCCCTCGAAGACTGTGTTCATCTTCGGTGCTGAACAAGTCCTTATGCGCTGCCCTGTGGGCCCCCCTCCCCAGGTTGACACTTCTCTTGTGCGCAATCCAGAGGGCTTCTCCCCCCTATTGGGGTCTATCCCCCTGTGCGCATTTACGAGGGCCCCCCTGTTGTTGTTCCTCCTGTGCGCAATCCAGTGGGCCTCTCCCCCCTGTTGGCGGGCCTCCTGTGCGCAGTCTAGTGGGCCCCCATGCTGGTGCTTCCCCTGTGCGCAATCCTGGCTTGGGCACTCTTCCCCGTGCGGGCCCTCCACCTGGCGCTCCCATGTCCAAGGACCCCCTCGTGCGCAGTCTGAGTGCCCCCCGTGTCCGTTTGGCGCATCCCGTCGAGGTTTCCTCCCCCCTTGGCGCCTTTTGGCCTCCCTCCCCCTAGCCTGCTGGCACCCCCCGGGGTCTCTACCCCCTTGGTGCTTCCCCTCCTTGCCTCTTGGCTCCCTCCTGGGTTCCTCCCCCCTGCTCTTCGGCGCAACCCGGGTCTGCGCATTCCGGGGCTCCTCTCGTGTCTGCGCAGTCTGGCGCTCCCCCCGCGGCTCAGCCCCCTGCCTCGTCCCTCCCCGACTCTGCGGCCGGCGTCTCCTACGCCGAGGCCCTTAGGCCGGATCGGAGGCCCCGCCCTCCTGCAGCTTCTAAAGAGATTCTCCTCCCGAAACTCGACTTTCCACCTCCTTCCGATGATGCTCCTATCCGGGTTCCCTTCGCCTCGTCTGAGATCCATTCCCTATCCTCCTCCTTCTCCAAGTTGTTCATTCTCAAATTCGGTTCCGGATGCCCGAAGATCCCCATTGTCTCGGCTGCGGTCACAGGGTGGGGCCTATCCACTGACTTCCGGGTAGCCCCTCTAGACCCCAAGCATATGCTCCTCCGTCTCTCTTCCGACTCGGACTTCGCGATTGCGCGGGCTAAAGGCACTGTCAGATTGGGATCACAGATCGCTAAAGTGGTCAAATGGTCTCCCAATTTTAACCCAAAATTTGACTCTCCTATCATCTCTACCTGGATCACCCTCCCCAACCTCCCCCTGGTCTGCTTCCCCGCAGCCGCCCTAAAACGTATCGCCAGCTCCTTCGGGACCCTGGTTGCCATTGCGAAAGAAACTCGCAACCTCTCCAAGTGCAACTACGCGAAGATCTGCGTGGAGCTAGACCTTTCTAACGACCCACCCAAACTCATAGAGATTGAGCTCTTAGACACATCCCACAGTCAAGAGCTGATTTATGACAACAACATTATCTTCTGTAAGCACTGTCAGATGAGTGGACATCTCATGCAGCACTGCTTCCGTGCTCATCCCAAACTAAAGAAGAATACCCTGCGCACCCCACGTGCGAATACTGCTTAAAATCACCCAGCCTCCACCTCCCACAAATTGAATCCCGCTCCCCCCTTCAGAGCGATGGTCAGACTCCCCCCACCCCCCGACGAATGCCACTACCAGTCGGGCTATCGTCCCTTTCAATCCCTCCTTCTTCACCCTCCACAATTCGTTCGAACTCCTCTCAGGCACCCCCTCCGATGAAGTTTCCAGAGAACTCTGCATTCCCTCCCCCATCACCAACGATCAACAAGTTTCCCCCAAGAACAACGGGCACCCGAACACCGACCACACCCAAAATGCCCAAACTCAACCTGAGATCACCTCACCTCCCTTCCTCGAGGCCTACCACCCCACCACACATCCAAATAAACGCTCACCACAACCAGACAAGGTCTCGTCGGTTAACAGCTCAGATCAGATCAAGGCTATTCGGACAGACCCAGAACCACCAAAGCCCACTGAGGTCGCTCAGACCTCTCACATCCACATCCTGACCGGCAGATTCTGGCAGGCCAAGGAAGCAAGGTTTCTAGATCGTGACAACCCCTTTTGCGCTCTAGAAGATCAGAACCACGACTCTCTCATCGACGCGGTCGCAGAAGAGAGCAGTGATCAAGATAGGCCAACCATCGAATCAGGAAGCAACAGACCCACTTCCGCACCAACCAAGAGAAATACTTCAAAGAAGAACAAAAACAAACAAAAGCAGATGACGGCTAGGACTACCAGGTCCGCCTCGAAGCTCAACCATCCACCCTCCCTTCTCCATCTGATGATTAACATCATCTCCTGGAATGTCAGAGGCCTCGGGAACAAATCGACCATGAACATAATTCTCAGCCTCAAGAAGATCCACCGTATTGACCTCCTTATCATCATCGAACCTAAAATCCCGCAAAAAAGGCTTAAAGCCACTCAACTTAAGTTAGGCTTCCCACACGCCATCGCGGGCGGGAACGACATCTGGATTTTTCTTGCTCAAGATTTCCAATTCGGCACTATCCATGATTCCCCTCAAGCTCTTACTTGCTGGGTTGAACACCCGAATCTCAAGTCCCGCTCCGTCATCTCTGCTGTTCATGGCAGTTGCGACATCCCCATGCGCCGTCAGCTCTGGGCAGACCTGTTGAGGATTCTTCCGCTGGGTCTGTCGTGGCTTTGCATCGGAGATTTCAACACGGTTGCCTGCATCGAGGAGAAGTCCGGCGGCCGTCCCCCCCAAGCAAGCTCTGGATGATTTCAACAACTTCACCTTCCATGGGAACCTCACCCCTATCCCCTTCCTAGGCAGCGCTTTCACCTGGTGCAACATGCAAGATGGCCGCAGGCGACAGTATTCCCGCCTCGACCGGGCGCTGATCAACGACAGATGGTCCGACATGGGCCTGATCACCAATCTCTCCTACCTCAACTCTACCGAATCGGATCATTCCCCCCTCCTTGTTCAAATCAAAAGCAATCAATCCAGGAACAAGAAAGCTTTGCGCTTCCTCAACTTTTGGCGACACCACCCTCAATTCCAGAATATTGTTGCTTCGGCTTGGAGTTCCGTCTCGGACATTGACCCCATGACCCGGATGGCGTCCAAGCTCAAAGCCACTCGCAAGGCCCTATCGACATGGAGCAAAGAGGCATACGGCGACATCTTCCAGGCCATCCGCGAGGCGGAGGACGACGTCACTCGAGCGGAGTCTACTTTCACCATCTCCAACTCCCCGGAGAACCGCTCATCCCTAAACCTAGCCAGAGCTATTCTTAAATCTAGGCTGAAAGTGGAGAATGAATTCTGGAAGCAAAAAGCCAGATTGACCTGGGACACTGCTGGCGACTGCAACTCCAAGTTCTTCCATGCTTGTGTCAAAGGACACAGGAACAAATTAAAATTACACAGGATCCTCGACGACAATGACAACCTTATCGAAGACCAGGCCGGGATCCAGGTCGCAGCCGTGAACTTCTTCTCCAGCCTTTTCACTAAGGAGCGGGTCGTTAGAGACAAAACCCTTTTGTCGGTCATCCCCTCCCTCATTACCGAGCATGACAACGAGACTTTGCTGGCTGCCATCGATGAGGTGGAAGTCAAAGCTGCGGTCTGGTCCATTAACGAGCACAGTGCCCCGGGGCCTGACGGCTTCAACGGAGTCTTCTTCAGAGATTGCTGGGACACCATTAAAAAGGACCTTGTCGAAGCCACTATTGCCTTTCTTCAAGGGGCCAGATACCCTAACTCCATCTTCTGTGCCAACATCATCCTTATCCCAAAAAAAGATAATCCGGAATCCTTCAAAGACTTTCGCCCGATCAGTCTATGCACCTTCACCAACAAGATCATATCCAAGATCGTCGCCAATCGGATGTCCGATCTCCTCCCCAAGATCATTTCCGAGGAGCAGAGCGGGTTTGTTAGAGGCCGCAATATTACTGACAACATCCTTCTAGCGTAATAGATGATCACGTGCATAAAGTTCCCATCGAGGGGGGGAATGTCGCCATCAAACTTGACATGGAAAAAGCTTACGACCGCCTAGACTGACAATTCATGATCTGGGTGCTCAGGGCCTTTGGCTTCTCCGAAACTTGGATTGACATCGTCTTCGGATCTATCAACAATGCGTGGTTCTCCACTGTGATCAAAGGCCAGGCGACGGGCTTCTTCCGTTCTACCCGTGGGGTGAGACAGGGAGACCCGCTCTCTTCTACCATTTTCATCATAGCGGCCGAAGCTCTCAGCAGAAGCCTCAACAGTATGCCCGGCACGCCCGGTTTCAATCACTTCCACACAACCACCGGTTGCCCTCTTATCACTCACCTGGCTTACGCGGACGATATCCTCATTTTCTCCTCTGGAGACAGCGGTTCGATTGAGGTCGTATTGAGCACGATTGCCAGATACACTAGATGCTCGGGTCAGCATGTTAACAACAACAAGAGCGTCATCTATACTCATCATAAAGCAGACAGAACACAATCTACCCGGCTCACCAACAAGACTTCTTTCAGAACGGCATACCCCCCCTTCATTTACCTCGGCTGCCCGCTGGTGTACGGCAGGGCCAACTCCGGCATATACGAGCACCTAGCTGACAAGATCCGCAAACTCATCTCTGGTTGGCACAACGCTACCCTATCCCCTGGAGGTAAAACGATTCTCATTAAACATGCTTTATCGTCCATCCCGATGTACATTCTGGCCGTCTGCTCCCCCCTAAGAAGGTGCTCCTTTCTCTCGAATCCCTCTTCGCCAAGTTCTTCTGGGGTCAGAGCGACGGCATAGACAAACATCACTGGGCCGGTTGGGAGACGATGGCCAAACCCACTGGAGATGGTGGGCTAGGCTTCTGCAGACTCGCCCACATCGTGGATGCTTGCTCCTTAAAACTTTGGTAGAAGTTACGCACCGAGACCTCCTTATGGACGAAGTTCATGAGAGCTAGATACTCCAGATTCTCCCATCTTTCGGAGGCTAACACTAACAACAGATCCTCGCCTTCTTGGCGACGCATCACTCGGGGCCGTACCACCGCTGAACCTCTGATCCGTCTCCAGTTGGGGGACGGCAGCTCCCTGGCCTGTCGGGAGAGGTGGTTAGGAGCAGATATCATTCAGCCTAACATTCTTACTCCTCAGGGGTGCACCATCAGAGACCTTTGGGAGGACAATCCCGATTGGAATTGGAGGAAGGTCAGAGATTGGCTTGGTCATCCGGCGGCCACCAGTCTTCATGCTGCGAATTTGCGAATCTCTGACACGCCCGACACTTGGAGATGGTCCCCTAGCCCTAGCGGGACATTCAGTCTGGCTTCTGCCAGACGTATTGCCAGAGGCAGCGGGATGCCGAACATGGTATATGCCAGGTTCTGGCAGGCTTGCATCCCCATCAAATGGTCCATCCTCATCTGGCATGCTCTTCGCCGCAAGATTCCGACGGACGACATCATCAGATCTTGGGGATTCAGCCTCGCCTCCAGATGCCACTGCTGCGAGGAGCCCAATTTGGAATCCGCCGAGCACGTCCTTTTTTCGGAGGAGCTGGCCGCTAGCACTTGGGACTCACTTCATCAGAGGCTTTGTATGGATCAACCGACCGGGGGCTTCTACGATATCTTGGCCTCCTGGTCCCGTTCCCATGGGCATCAGATCGTAGCAGCCGCTGGCATCTGGGTTCTTTGGAAGAACAGGAACAAGTTCCGTTACGAAGGACACCAACTTCCCCCTCCTCAGCTGTTCAGAGAAGTCATCAGACAATCTTTCAAAGTGAGGAGGCGCTGCTCTCATGTCTCCAGCTTGTTCTGGGAGTCCCTGGCCTAGGCCGCTTCTTCCCTCCTTTTTGTTGGGTTGCGTGTGCACTCCGCGCCTCTTGTTTTCAGTTTTTTGGCCTCCTCCGCGCGCTTACTTGTATAGGCTTCGGCATTTTGTGCCTATGTTTTCAATAAAAGTTTGATTTCCTTATATATATATATATATATATATATATATATATATATATATATATATATATATATATATATATGGTGTATATATATAATATATGTAAAGTTGTTCTCAGTTTTAGCCTTTACCAGTAGCCCCTCACAATACGACAGCCCTCACTACACAGTACACACACACACACATGCTTTCTTCTTTTTTTGTATTATATATATATATATATATTTTATAGGATATATATATGATTATGTTTAGAAGATTAGCCTAAGTCAGCTTAGAAAGGACCCAATAGGCCTAACTTGGCATAGTTGACTAGCGAGTTGACCAATTTGACAAAAAGTCAACTTTGAGTCAAACTTGATCCAAATTGACTCAAACGGACTTGAAATGGTTAGATAACTTAAGTTTGACTTAAATTTACACTAATTGACTAGTTGACTAAGGGTTGACCTGTAGAGCCTAAAAATTAAGTTGCGCCATGTTTTTACTACTCAGCAATCAAGTTACGCCCCAGAAATTATGCTGCGCCACTGTTATGAAGCTCAGAGATCAAACTGCGCCACTGATCAGGTTGCTCCATATATCAGACTGTGCCCAATCACATTACGCCAAAGCCTACGTGGCACCTGACAATAATTGCCATCATTAACTGACAACACTGACAACTGACAGTACGATAAACGAAGAAAATCCTTTTGAATCCCGCAAAGCGTGGCGCTCGAGACGATTTGATGAAAGCTGTTCTGCGCACTCTGCAAGTTGCGCCTAGGCGCAATCTGAACAAATGCTTCTCGCATATTCAAATGCTGCCACGTGCCTATGCACTGAGTTACGCCTAGGCGTAACCCAATCAAGCACAGTTTGACTCGTTGATTGAAGCTCGTGCAACCTGATAAAGTTGAGACAACTTACGTTCTAAAACAGAATGACGTGGTGCACATGCCACTAATCTCTCAAAATATGTCCACTACTCTATACACGATCATGCGCATTTCAATAATATGATGCCACGCGTCTAAATACAATTAGCACACGTTTGTGTAACTGAATGGAAGTTGGCACAACTTAAGGTTGGCACAACCCTAAGTGGCGCAGTTCAACCTCGCGCACATCAGAATAACTGTTAAAACAGTTATTTCCAGAACTCTATAAATAGAGTTTCCAATCATTATCAAGGCATCACAGAGAACTAGAATTCTTGCAAAATTGCTGCTGCATTCTCCAGAGGCTCTAGTCTTCAAGTTCACATAGTCTAAGGGATAAAGTGATTGTCTTCTGATCAGATTCCTAAAGTTGTACTTCCCCAGAATTCATTGTACTTTGTACAATTCTTTTTAAGTTTGGAATAAACTTTTTGTTTTTGCAAACAAAATGGCGACTCTGCTGGGGACGACTTTCTCCTCCGACGAGAAGGTGACAACTCAATGTGATACTGCGTCAATCGGCAAGACGCAGAAGACTCTGGTTGTTCAAATCAACCAGACAGCCAACGAGAATATGATCAACACCAAGAGTAACAAGCGCATTGTGGCTATCACCAAGAATAGAACTGTGTGGACTTCTACGTCTTCCACAGTTGCTGTTGCCCAGGCGCAACATGAGCACTCAGTAGCTAAGACACAATCCGCCTCTGTGGCCCAGGCGCAGCCTGCTTCTGTTGCCCGTGCGCAACCCAGTCACTCTCCTGCCAAGGCGCAGTCTATTCCTTCGGCTGCCAAGGAGCAGTCTATTCATTCTGCTGCCAAGGTACAGTCTACTCACTCTGCTGCCAAGGTGCAGTCTACTCATCTTACTGCCAAGGCGCAGTCTACTCATCTTACTGCCAAGGCGTAGTCTATGCAACCTGCTGCCAAGGCGCAACCTATTCACCTTGCTGCCAAGGCGCAACTAGTAGCCTATTCTGTTATGGCACAACCTAAGAACCCTGCTGCCCAGGCACAGTTTGCATACAATGTTGTTATGGCACAACCTAAGCACCCTGCTGCCCAGGCGCAGTTTGCACATCATGTTGCTCTGGCGGAACCCAGAGGTAATAGTCTTTTGGCTATTCCCTCTTCTTTTCTAGTTCTGAACTTGGAGAAGCAAGGTTCTAGTGCTAGTGCTAGACATAACAAAGGGAAGGGTCCTTTGACACTTCCTCAACTTGCGCAATCTGCGCGTAATGTGGTTCAACAAAAAAACAGAGAAATACGCTTTTTAGCTAACCCTTCACAAAATAAAGGAAAGCACCCTTTCGTTTTTTCTCAATCTTCCCCAGTCTATGACTCAAAGAAAAATATCTCAAATTGTATTCATTTGAACAGAGAGTCCTCTGTTTTTAACAGAGGTCTTCAAATCTCTATCAGGGGAAAGAATACTGATCAAAGAGGCATCCTGCCTACCCCTATGGCAACTACTTAAGATCTTCCAACCTTGTATATTTCAAGATCCAAGCAAAAAAAATTGCTTGTTCTCAAACAGATGCACCAGGAGCAGAATTCTCTGATTTGCGTGCCTATCTCAACAGGCGTCAATCAGTGTCAACCTCGATGAAACGCAAGTATCCTATGCCAAAGGCCAACTTGCACCAGAAACACATTTTTGAGAAGAAAGACCCAATCACTTATGCTAATGAGTTAAGTACCTCTTTGTATACCCACAAAACTAAACATCTTAAAAATCGGAGGCATGTTCCTAATATCATTAAGGAATATGTTCCTCCGATTTCTCCTCGTCCCATGGTGGTAACTGATCTCCGAGAATATCTTACACAAAAATGGGAGATCACGGAGACATCTCACTCACCTATAAATCACCCATCAGAATGCCACTGCCTTCATGAAGTGGTCATCAAGTGTTGTTGCCAATCAGCTAAACGATCTGTCTTCGATCGTCTGAACTATGCTTCAACTCCTGAACCTATGATGGGAGATGAAGATGAGCTGTTATATGCTTCTGTCAATATGACTTTTCGAGACACTGGAGTAGAAAAACTTTAAAGAGGGGCACGTCTCGTAATCCGAGTCAGCAATACTTGGGTCAACTTCGTGAATCTAGTGAAAGGGTTATTCAACATACTAGATCGAAAGATCGGAACTTGGACCAGGATGTTTTTAATCAGGAAGATCTTCCCATACTCACCTAGGAGAGGATTCTTTGTCCAATTTTGATACAGATAGTGAAGGCTCTGAACAAACCATCTCATCAATAATGGCAAGAGAGGTAACAGCATATGCCATTACAGAAGACCAAGACGCCTCTAGTTCAGTAAGTCAAGAACAACGAATTGCTGCATTGGAAGACAAATTGAAGACCATGACTGAAATGGTCGCAAGTATGCACACTATAATCGTGGCTCAACATGCCGTGACACCGGTTATAAATCTTGCTACAAATCCTGAGCTTATTGCATCTTATGTACCTGTTAATATCAGTCTGGGGGTACCGCCTTCCCAGGTTGCTTCTGTACCAATTCAAGCCGCTCCCAGTAAGTCTGGTGCTGGGGGTGGTAATTATCATGCTGTTTCTCCTTCTAACAATTCAAATCAACCCACCAATTCACAGACATCAGGGGATGCTAATGAGGCTGTAAAACTCTTACGAACCCAGTTTGAGGCCTTTAAGCAGAAGGATGGTCTACAAAGACTTGGAATAAAACAACCTTATCCTGCTGAATGGAAGGAGGTTCAATTTTCTCCTAAATACAAGCTTCCTACCATTATGCTGTTTGAGGGCAGCACTTCTCCAAGTCAATACAACAATCACTTTGAAGTGATGATTGATCAATTGCAGCCAAATGATGCTCTTCTTAGCACGGTATTCGTCGGTTGTTTAGCCGGTGCAGCATATGACTGGTATCATAGTTTGTCTGATGGCTGCATAACTTTCTTTGCTGGTTTTAAGTAAATATTTTTAGAACGATTCTATGAAGGGGTCAACGATATGACTATGTTGACCCTTATCAAAATTAAACAAAGACAAAATGAAACCACTAAGAGTTTTATTGAAAGATTCCACCGAGAGGCACTTAAAATGTCTCTAGGAACTCCATCTGTTGTAACAATAGACACTTGCAAATCAAACTTGCTGTCTATTATCAGTATGTGGATAGGATCGACACAATTTCAAGATTGGCCTTCTTTCATTGTGAATGCCTAAGCTGTAGAGGTTAGTGCTGAGAAGTTCAAACACTTCGAGTTCAGATGACTAATCCTAGCCAAGACGAACATCCTACATCCGCCAACAATAATCGCCAGAACAATCGTAAGGGTAAGGAAACATTGGCCATCAATCTTAAAGGCAAGGAGTCGTTGGCTGTTAATGTCGCTCAGACTGCACCCACTCTATCAGCACCACCACAAAAAGCACCTCGTCCAAAAGAAGAGTATTCTTTTGATGAAGATGATATTATGAGCATCTTCGATCGCTTGATCAAAAGCAATAAGCTTCAACTGCCAGAGACAAAACATCCAGAAGAAGTGGATAAGACTGATCACCCTAAATATTATGTTTATCAAAGGTTTATAGGGCATTCAACTCGAGCATGTTACGTGCTCAAAAGCAAAATCCAAGAAATGGTCAACTCTGGAGCAGTTACGCTTCAACAAGACGAGAAGACTGTGACGGCCAATATCGTCTCTGTGCAATTTGGTGACTTCCCACCGCAACTAGTGCAAGATGGTGTTATCCCCATTCCGAGGGCTACTCTCGAGATCGTAAATCTTCCACCTCCCCGTTCTTGTTCCATTATCCCCTGATAAAGGAGAAATCATGTGGATTCATCCAGATCTAGAAGCAGATTTTGAAGCACCTTCTTCTTCCAATCAAAAGAAGCGTTCTAAAACTAAATTGAAGAGCTGCAACGTGGTATCCTTTGAACCAGTAGCAAAAGAAGAAATTCTAATCGGCACCAGATCTGGAAAACCTTATCTTCGAGAATATTCTGAAACTCAAAAGAATCTTACTCCATCTCCTGATGTTCTTCCTACCTCATCATCCTCTGCTGAGAATATACCATCTACATCCTCGCCAGCAGTAGAACCAACTCCTTCCCGAAGACTCTGCTGGACGCCTTGAAGATCCCGGTGCATAACCTTTCTACAACTATCACTACTATCTTGGGGTTCAATCAAGGAAGAAGTGAACCTTTGAAAAACATACGCCTGAAACTTCAAATCGGCAATCTTCGTACAAAGGTGACTTTCTACGTGATTGATAATCATGGCTCATACAATGCTTTGCTGGGAAGACCATTCCTCCACGAACACAATATTGTTCCTTCTACTCTCCACCAATGTTTTAAATATGTGGATGGCAATGGAGAAGTACAGAAAGAAGTTGCAGACCTAAATCCTTTCAAGGGGTTAAAGCATACTGCAATGACTATCGCATGTACAAAGAGGAATTCATGAAGGTGGTATTGGCGATAGACATTGATGAAGAACAGAAAGGCGTGCCGAATGATACTCTGGTGATCCCTGTCAAAGGGCATACTTCCTGTCCTCAGTCTTCCAAGACGTTGACTATTTATCTTCTTTCTCACAAGAAGCAGTCTCCTGGTGTTAGTCAGGAATAAAGGGAGCTCACCTCTTCTGAGCCACTTGTAATCGACCTTCGTCGTAAAAAACCCCTTCCTCCTTCTCGTTCTTCTTCTTCTCCTCTGGTTATCAATCTAACTAAGCCTGTTAAGGCTAAAGGTCCTATTGTAAATGATGATGTAAAGATCAATAAAGTATCTCCTTTGCAGTATACTGATGTCTCTTATTATACATGTTATTTGGATATGCTTGATAGCTTTAAGCCACTTACAATAGGAGTCGTATCGTCTCTCCAAAATATGGTATCACTGGAATCAATACAAGAATCATTCTTTCTAGTACCGTCTAGAAAGAAAGGCAAAACTCCTATACTTTTTAATAAAAGAGAAAAACAAAAAATTATGTCCGACAGTGATAATAAGGATGATACAGGAAGGCTACGATTATGTCTCTATAGTCCACAATCCAAAGCAATCATCCGGAAAATGGGCTATGATTTCAAAACTGGTCTCAATAGCGGTAAAGGAAGACGAACTCCTATTCGTATTTCTGTTCCAAGAGAAAAATCACAACAATACTACAGTAAAACTAAGCGGAGATTAGGTTATACTTCATCAATTCCGACTCCAGAAGCTTCTGAATCTGATGAAGAAGAACGATCTGTTGACACAAAGTCACAGTCAATCAAATATTGATAGAATTGACTAAATAATACTTGTGATAATTTAATACGATACATGAAGACTACATCCAGCTCAAGTCAGACGACAGCTCAGTTTTATAAATATAAGTCATTTTTGAGTCTGTATTTTATAATTTTATTGAGTCTAGACTTATATAAGCTTAGTTGTGCTGAGCATCTGAGACTTAACCTATACCCTACCCAAAATCCAAAAGCTCCACATACATCCAAATAAGCCCATTGGACCAATGACCCATTCTGTGCTCTGGAGACAGAGTTTGGGCCGAACTCTGCCTCCACACAGAGTTCGGGCCGAACTCTGTCCCCTAAAAATCAGTACCCTAATTTTTAGGGTTGGCTGGTTGCAAGTTGTCAAACGGCCAAATTTTTGAAAATTCCAACCAGAATTCTGGCCGAATTCTGCCTACCTGGTATCCTATAAATAGGCCATGAATTCTCTCATTTTCATTCATCCAATCTTCTCTTCTCTTCTCTCTAAAGCTCAATACAAGCCATACCCTTCTTCATCTACTAGCCACAAGCTCCCTAAGCCTCAAGTGCTCAGCATTTTTTAGTTAGGAGTTTGTGCAAGAGTTCAAGAAGTCGCTTAGAAAATTCTAAGCATCGCCACTGCGATCTTTGTAAGAAATTGACGTGCTCTTCCGAAGAAAAGGCACGGAGTGTAACTACTATTTCACAAATAGTGGATTTAATCCTGAGCTAGAGTTCTCAGGCCTAGACTAGTCCTCCACGAGGGAAACCAGGTTAAAAATCGGCTGTGTTTGCGTATGCTTTCTTGCTCCTTATTTATTTTCGCATTTACTCTGATTATTTTTGCTTGTGAAAGAGTTTAATTTTTAATTAGCTATTATCGCTATAAACTCTATTCACCTCCCTCTAGAGTTGCTATCTATTCTTCAATTGGTATCAGAGCTCTGTTCTCTCAACAAGGACTAACATCCTAGAGCTGATCGATGGCAACCACACAATCCTTGATTTTCAATCACGGTGAAGGGCAGTCCACTCATAGGCATCCCCTATTTGATGGAACTAACTACACCTATTGGAAAACAAGGATGAATATTTATCTCAAGTTGCTAGACTTCGACCTGTGGACCATCGTCACCGATGGTTACAAAAAGCCCGCCAGGATAGTTGTCAATGGTGATCTCGTTGAGAAATCACATGACAAATATTCTGACGAGGAGAAGAAACAGGCAAGTCTAGACGCGAGAGCTATTAATGCTTTTTTGTGCTATAGATAGGAATGAGTTCAACAGGGTCTCAACATGCACCACTTCTTACAAAGTATGGAGACTTCTAGAAGTGACGCATGAAGGAACCACCCAAGTCAAGGAATCGAAGATAAGCCGTCTCACTCAAGAATATGAGGCTTTCAAGATAAAGCCAAATGAGACGATCACGCAAATGTTCATAAGATTCCTCGACATCATCAATCCCCTATCTTCGCTCGGCAAACAATATTCAAATCACGAGAAGATTCGCAAGCTACTTAGGGGGCTACCGAAGATTTGGAACCCTAAGGTGACATCCATCATAGAAGGAAATGATCTCACAACCATGTCTATGGAGACCTTGATGGAAAAGTTGATGACTCATAAGCTTGACCTCAAGGACTTCGAAGAGCCTGCTCCTAAGGCTAAGGAGATTGCACTCAAAGCTCACCGACGAAGGGCTGACCCCGAAGAGACGGATGACGACAACTCAGAAGGTGATGATCAAGCTCTTCTTGTCCGCAACTTCAAGAAATTCCTTCGCTTCAACCGAAGAAAGAAGGAACCACAAGAAGATGACAAAGAAGAGCCAACCTGCTACGGTTGCAAGAAGACGGGACATGTCCGAAAAGACTGTCCATTCTTAAAGAAGAGCAACCGTTATGAGAAACCATACAAGAAGACCTCCTCAAAGAAATATGCCAACACAAGCATTTGGCATGAAAGCGAAGCTAGTGACTCCGAGGAAAAAAAGGACTCTCCTCAAGACGCTGCAAACGTGTGCCTAATGGCAACGTCCGACAAGGTATCAAACGAAACTCTTGATGATTTCACTTTTGATGAACTTGGCGATGCTTTCACCGATTTACTTGATGATCACAAAAAGGTCATTGGTAAATATAAACATGCCAAGGAAAAGATCAAAAGTCAAGAAGTCGAAATTCAAAGACTTTCTTTACTGCTTGACAACATTAGGGACACTTCACCCACGGATGTCACAAATGAGGTATCTAAGCTTAAAATAAGCTTACATGATGCCGAAGCACGTATTGAACAACAAACACAAGAAATCATAGCACTCAACACGGAGCTTGCAGAAGAAAAGAGTAGACACAAAATTTCTATTACTAAGATACATGGTTTGAATGCTAAGGTTACTGAACTGCAGGCTGTCTCCAAGAAATTAGAGACTAAATTGGGAAAACAGGTTGCTCAACCTCAAACCCAATCACATGAGACACACACAAAGCATGACACTACTCATACTAGTAAACAACGTCATCTACCTGCAGCTCATAATCATGCTTACATATACACACACTTTCATAATGTACACAAACCACATGCACGTAAAAATAATTCTCATATGTCACAGAATTATCATGCTACACATAGATACAACCATCAGTATGTTGCACAAAATCACCATCACTCTACATATAGACAGCATCACCATGCTATTCCATATAGACATCATCACCATGCTACTTCTTATAGACATTATCACCATACTGCTCCACATCACTCTACATATAAACATTATCACCATGCTAACTCTACATATCATCATGCTACTCCACATCACTCTACTCATAGACATCATATGTATGCTCCTAACATAAATAGGAATGCTATATGTACTTATTGTGGTTTACATGGACATATTTCACCACAATGTAGAATTAGAAGATTAGTAGATAGAAAGATATATGCATGGTTTCCGAAAACTAACTTTTCAGGACCCTCAAGAACTTGGGTACCAAAGGTCACATCTACTCTTGATGTAGGTGGACCTTCCCTCCTCAACTAAGAGTAAGTGGATTCTCAATAGTGGATGCTCGCGGCATATGACGGAAGACGCAAATCTTTTCGCATCACTATCGATGAAGAGAGAAGGATATGTATCCTTCGGTAACAACCTAAAAGGATATTTTATAGGTAATGGTATTATTGGCTATCCTCCATCTCCCGTAATAAAGGATGTCTGCCTAGTGACCGAGTTAAAGCATAACCTGCTCAGCATTAGTCATCTTGCTGACCATGGATATGACATTAACTTTGGACAAAATAAATGTTTTATTTATGATAGGTCAACGGGAGACATTGCTTTTGAAGGGATAAGAGAGGAGAATATTTATATTTTTTTATTTGTCTAGAGATACTAACAATGCAGGTAGATGCCTATATGCTCACAAGGATGAAAGATTACTATGGCACCAGCGTCTTAGTCATGCCAACATGGATACTATATCCAGGCTATCGACTAAGAAGCTAGTTAGAGGCCTGTCCAACATCACATTCAAAAAGGACACGGTTTGTGCCGAATGTGAATTAAATAAGGCAACTAAGTCCTCATTTCATTCCATAAACTCTGTAAGTACTACTAGACCTTTGCAACTTCTTCATATGGATTTATTTGGCCCTAGTAGAGTAGCCAGTCTTGGTGGAAAACTCTACGCCTTTGTTATTGTTGATAATTTTTCTAGATTTACTTGGGTTTTCTTTCTTACAAATAAAAGCGATGATGTTTCGGTTTTTAAGATTTTTGTTAAGAAAGTTCAAAACGAAAAAGGCTACATGATTACTCGAATCCGAAGTGATCATGGAGGCGAATTCGAAAATACAGATTTTGAAAAGTTTTGTGATTCTAATGGTTTTAATTATGAGTTTTCTTGTCCAAGAACTCCTCAACAAAATGGTGTTGTGGAGCGGAATAATAGGACTCTTGGCGATATGGCTAGAGTCATATTGAACAAGTTTTTACTTCCGAAATACTTTTGGGCTGAAACTGTCAGTACAACATGCCACATTTTAAATAGGGTGCTTATTCGTCCTATTACGAAGAAAACACCCTATGAGCTTTAGTTTGGAAGAACCCCAAATATTTCTTATTTTAGAGTTTTTGGTTGTAGATGTTTTATCCTTAACACCAAAGACAACTTAGGCAAATTTGATGCCAAAGCTGACGATGGTATTTTCCTTGGCTATGCTGCCAAGAGCAAGGGATATAGAGTTTTTAACAAACGCTCATTAATTGTGGAAGAGTCTACAAATGTGACTTTTGATGAAGATAACAGTGCAGCAGGTACTATTGATGATGACGTTGAGCCATCAACTTCTACTCCAATGAATACCATAACCGAAACCAATTCTCTGGAGGGCTTGCCAAAGAAATTCTCTTTCAAGCCGTCACATCCAAAAAATTTGGTAATATGTGAGGTTTCACGTGGAGTAACTACTAGATCATTATTAAGAGACTCTATTGCTAGCACTGCCTTTATTTCACAAATTGAACCGAAAAACATTTTAGAAGCTTTTAATGATAAATTTTGGATTTCTGCTATGCAAGAAGAACTCAACCAATTCGAGAGAAGCCAAGTATGGAAACTCGTTCCTAGACCGGCCAATCACTCGATCATTGGTACTAAATGGGTTTTTAGAAACAAAGTAAATGAAGATGGTTTAGTCACACGCAACAAAGCTCGTCTAGTAGCCCAAGGATACAACCAAGAGGAAGGTATCGACTACGATGAGACGTATGCTCCTGTTGCTAGATTGGAATCCATTTGGATGCTTTGTGCATTTGCAAATTTTCAAATTTTCAAATTATTTCAAATGGATGTTAAAAGTGCTTTCTTGAATGGATTTATTAAGGAGAAAATTTATGTGAAACAACCTCCTGGCTTTGAAAATCACAAATTTTCCGACCATATTTTCAAGCTGAAGAAAGCGCTATATGGCCTCAAACAAGCCCCTAGAGCTTGGTATGAACGGCAAAGCAATTTCTTACTTCAGAAAGGTTTTTCTAAAGGGAAAATTGACACCACACTTTTCATAAAATCTTTTAAAGACACTATTCTCTTAGTCCAAATATACGTAGATGATATTATATTTGGTTCTACTAATGAAACCCTCTGTCAAGATTTTGTCAAGTGTATGCAGACCGAGTTTGAGATGAGCATGATGGGGGAGCTCAACTACTTTCTTGGACTGCAAGTCAAACAAATGTCAAATGGAACTTTCATCTGTCAGTCGAAGTATACAAAGGACATGCTGAAGGAATTCGACCTTGACAACGTCAAACCAATCAGCACTCCAATGGCTACTACAACTAAACTAGAACCAGATGAAAGCGACAAACCCGTGGACCAACATAAGTATCGAGGTATGATAGGAAGTCTACTCTATTTAACTGCTAGTCGCCCTAATATTATGTTTAGCGCATGTGTGCTAGATATCAAGCAAATCCTAAGGAATCACACATGACTGCTGTTAACCGTATCTTTCGATACCTTAAGGGTACGGTTACATTGGGCCTATGTTATCTCAAATCAACATCATTTGACCTCATTGGTTACTCTAATACTGATTTCGCAGGATGCAAGGTCGACCGTAAAAGTACGAGCGGTACGTGTCATTTATTAGGAAATACTTTAGTCTCTTGGTTTAGCAAGAAGCAGAATTCTGTCGCACTATCCATAATAGAAGCTGAATACATCGCAGCTGGGCGTTGTTGTGCGCAAATTCTGTGGATGAAGCAAACCCTTGAAGACTACAATTTATCTTTTATGCACATTCCAATCTTTTGTGACAATACTAGTGCTATAAATCTCACTAAGAACCCCATTTGTCACTCACGCATGAAGCACATTGAAATTTGTCACCACTTTTTACGTGATCATCAGCAAAATGGTACTATTAACTTAGAATTTATTGATACTGATCATCAGCTAGCAGATTTCTTCATAAAACCATTATCCGAAGAGCGCTTCAATTTTCTCTGTCGTGAACTTGGAATTTTGGACGAAGCTGTTATTAATTAAAATAAACCTGCGTAAATATCGAGTATGTTTTGATTCTTTTATGATGAAATTGCTATGGCTACAAGCCGAAAGGGTCCTTCTGACAACAAGGCGTAAAAGCCTAAGCGACATGGTGCACTAGTCCTCAGGACTACCGCTAGCTGGGATCCGGCCCCTGCAGCTAACCCATGACAGCTTCAAAATATTGAATTATGACATAATTCTTTGTTTATTATATGGTTCATTTTAATTTATCACATGCTGAAATGCAGAGTTTCAAACCTCACTTTGCTTCGAAATCAATTTTCTTGACTTTTTCAACTTAGATTTTTCTCTTATATATGTACTTTTCCTTTGGTCTCTCTCACTTAACCATTTCTTTCTTCTTCTCAGCCTGATTCCTGTTCTGTCAACAGAATCCGGAATTCGGGCCAAACTCTGCCCTTACCAGAGTTCGGGCCGAATTCGGCCTGACTGTTCCAGAACCGGGAACAGTCTCAGCCGCTGATCTTATTTAGATCCAATGGCCTATATTTGCTCTGACCAATTGAAACCCTTCACATATATTCGGTTTCTCCTCCCTCTTCTCTCCCATTGCCACCTTTTCTACTTCTCCAAACACTTTTTCTCAAAACCCTAACCCTAGTTCTTCCTTTCTAGAGCTCATCTCTTCCCCAAACTCAAGGAGAAGTCCTATTTCACTATTCTCCTTCATTGTTTATCATCTCTTTGAGGTATATCTCAACACTTCTCTTATTTCAAATTCCTCCATTATATTTATTGTTTCATGGCACCACGTTTGTTCAATCGCGGGAAGAGACTTCGAACAGAGGAAGCATCCTCTTCGAATGCTCCTCCTCGCGTTGAACCGTCCGTTGAACAACAACCACCTATCCATCTGTTGTTCAATCCTCCACGTCCACATGACCCAAACATATTTGACGACCGAATATTTGTATCACTCGACGCATCTAATGATTGGTTTAGTGATTTTTGGACACGTCCGGTGTTTGTGGGTCACCCTATTAATTTTACTATTTTCTCTCAATATGATGCACTTTTTCATGACCGTTGCCTTGACGAACTTGTCACCACCAACTCGTTCATTTATCGTAGTGCTATTCAAATGTTCTACTGCAACCTAACCCATGATGATACACATATTTATTCACGGATTGCGAGAATTGATATCTCTTTTGACGATTTCGATTTGGCCGAACACCTTGAACTCCAAGAGCCAAACTCATGGGAAAAGCTTGTTGAAGCTCGATCATTTCAATTTCTCGATGGGTCTTCACATGAAAGCTTCAAGGATGACTTGTGTACCCCGAACACACGTCCTCGTAAGCTTTTGGCCAAATATCTCAATCCCTATTTCTATGAACTTCATCGGATTATTTTTAACACCATTCTACCCAAAGCGGGTTCTACCGATGAAGTTACCTACTTTGAAATCTTGGCCTTATATCACCTCCACTTTCATGTACCATTTAATCTTCCATGTACAATGATGGATTGGATGATTAATTCTAGGAAGAAACCAAGATCCTTGGTTTATGCTTTGTATCTTCCTATGGTATTTCGTGCGTTTTGCATACCACTTGATGAGTGTCCGTTCTTACCGTCCATGCCTTTCTTTCAAAGGCACGGAGGCTTCAGGCAGCCGTTTGCTCACCAGTCGTGTCTGAGCATTCTGATGATGAGCCAGATGCCCCTCCTTTGGGACAGGATCCTCCTCCTCCTTCTGCCACTCTCGAGTCTCTTCAGACCATGCTTCGCGATCGCTTCACCTTGGAGGATAATCGTTGGACTCAACAGGATTATCGGACCACCCTGCAGATGAGTGCTATCAGCAACTCACTGCACGATATTCGGTACTCCATGTCTCGCCATCCTTCCATGTCTATCCCTATGGAGCAGGACCCCGGTCGTAAGGGCTATCGTATCGATGACCCTTGGGTTATTCGCTACTTGGATCCAGATACAGCCTTCGTGGACCCTCGTCGTTCCTTCACTGATCCATCAGACGATGCTGGGCCTTCACGAGCTCGATGATGGATATGGACTGCTATTTGCTGTTGCTACTGAGGATCATAGCTTATGTTTCTTTCTGCACTTTAGATTTTAGTTACTTTTATGCACTTTGATTGTATTAGACTTATTATGAGTTGTGACTTTTGAGACATTTAGTAGTTTTATCAGTTTTTATGCAGTTTCTTCTCTTTTGGTATGTTTGCCAGTTCTTAATTGCTTATCGTTAATTTCTAAATGCCAAAAGGGGGAGATATTTGTATATTCCATATTATTTTTTGTCTCTGTATCTGTGATTTTGGGAGAATGTTCTTATCAGGCCAACATGATTCAAAGCAATGTTTACGGAGGAGCTATTTTTTAAGCTCGGTACTGATTATGGGGGAGCTATGCTTTTTTGTCCTTAAATGTATCCAGGTATGAATATTGAATATACAATTATTATTTTGTCAATTATCAATATGGGAGAGATTGTTGACACAAAGTCACAGTCAACCAAATATTGATAGAATTGACTAAATAATACTTGTGATAATTCAATACGACACATGAAGACTACATCCAGCTCAAGTGAGACGACAGCTCAGTTTTGCAAATACAAGTCATTTTTGAGTCTGTATTTTATAATTTTATTGAGTCTAAACTTATGTAAGCTGAGTTGTGCTGAGCATCTGAGACTTAACCTATACCCTACCCAAAATCCAAAAGCTCCACATACATCCAAATAAGCCCATTGGACCAATGACCCATTCTGTGCTCTGGAGACAGAGTTCGGGCCGAACTCTGCCTCCACACAGAGTTCGGGCCGAACTCTGTCCCCTAAAAATTAGCACCCTAATTTTTAGGGTTGGCTGGTTACAAGTTGTCCAACGGCCAAATTTTTGAAAATTCCAACCAGAATTCTGGCCGAATTCTGCCTACCTGGTATCCTATAAATAGGCCATGAATTCTCTCATTTTCATTCATCAAATCTTCTCTTCTCTTCTCTCTAAAGCTCAATACAAGCCATACCCTTCTTCATCTACTAGCCACAAGCTCCCTAAGCCTCAAGTGCTCAGCATTTTTCAGTTAGGAGTTTGTGCAAGAGTTCAAGAAGTCGCTTAGAAAATTCTAAGCATCGCCACTGCGATCTTTGTAAGAAGTTGACGTGCTCTTCTGAAGAAAAGGCACGGGGTGTAACTACTATTTCACAAATAGTGGATTTAATCCTGAGCTAGAGTTCTCAGGCCTGGACTAGTCCTCCACGAAGGAAACCAGGTTAAAAATCGGATGTGTTTGCGTATGCTTTCTTGCTCCTTATTTATTTCCGCATTTACTCTGATTATTTTTGCTTGTGAAAGAGTTTAATTTTTAATTGGCTATTATCGCTATAAACTCTATTCACCCCCTCTAGAGTTGCCATCTGTTCTTCACGATCTAACTCTTCTGATTCTATCTCATGGGATTCTGACACTATTATTGGTTATGTCCATCGGGTGACAGTATCTTCCAATATGGTGTCTGCTGAATTCTCAAAAGATGACGAGGATGATATTGAAGAAGCTCCTGAAGCAGATCCTTGGGCACAAAGGATGGACACTCAGTGGGAACTACGTTTTGAACAATGAGAACCACCTACTGAGGATCAACTAGTCCAAATCGATGTTGGAGATAAGGGCGTACCACGACCAATCTTTATTAGCAAAAATCTCCCAGAGAATGATAAACAAGAACTAATTTACCTCATTCGTGAATATATCGATGTCTTCGCCTGGTGTTATAAAGATATGCCGGGTTTAGATCCTCAGGTCGTAACACATAAACTTAATATTTTTCCTAATGCTAAACCAGTCAAACAACAGCAACGGTGATTCAAGCCTGAAATGATGGATGCAATAGATGATGAGGTCAAAAAGCTTATCGCTTGCGGTTTTATCAGAGAAGAACAGCATCCTGACTAGGTTGCCAACGTTGTACCAGTTTTGAAGAAGACCGGGAAAGTTCGGGTATGCACAGACTTTCGGGATCTTAATGATGCTTGCCCCAAAGATGAATTCCCTCTCCCAATTATTGATGTCATGATTGACAATACTTGTGGATTCGAACGAATCTCTTTCATGGATGGGTTTTCTGGATACAATCAAATCCTGATGAATCTTGAGGATGAAAAACACACTTCATTTCGTACTCCTCACGGAATATACTGTTATACATTCATGCCTTTCGGTCTTAAGAATGCCGGTGCAACTTACCAGCGGGCTATGAGTACTATTTTTCGGGATCATTTGCAAAAAAACTGTCGAATGCTATGTTGACGATATTGCTGTCAAAAGTCATCTAAAGGAAGATCACATCCCAGATTTAAGAACTATATTCAATCTAATACGCCAGTATCAACTCAAAATAAACCCCACCAAGTCTTTCTTGGGAGTCTCCAGTGGAAAATTTCTCGAATTCGTCATTACCTCTAAAGCTATACACGTTGATCCCGAGAAGATCAAAGCCATTCAAGAGATGTGTCCTCCACGCAACCTAAAAGAGCTACGAGGATTCCATGGTCGACTTGCTCACATCAGGAGGTTTATTTCGAATTTATCTGGACGTTGCAGACCATTTACTCAGTTAATGAAAAAATGTGTATCTTTCGTTTGGACAGAAGAATATCAACGAGCATTTGAGGACATAAAGCAATATTTGATGAGTCCAACATTGCTAGTACCACCGATCTCAGGAATACCCTTCTTGATGTATGTCCAGGCGATGGACCATTCTCTGGGAGCTTTATTGGCTCAGAAGAACAAAGAAGGTCATGAACAAGCTGTCTATTACCTTAGTCGGACGATGATTGGAGCTGAACATCATTATAGTCCGGTAGAGAAGGAATGCTTAGCCTTAATGTTTGTTGTTCAAAAGACAAGACATTACATTATCGGCCAAACTATTCATGTTATTTCCCGAGTTAATCCTCTTCGGGTCTTAATGAAGAAGCCCAGTACGCTCAATTCTAGGCTTGCTACATGGGCCATATTATTAGCACAATATGATATGGTCTATGTCCCACAAAAATCTTTGAAAGGCCAAGCACTTGTTGACTTCTTAGCAGCTCATCCTGTCCCCGAGACATCTAAGCTCTATGATAAGATTCCGGACGAGACATTAGAATAAAATATGATCTCAGAAGAATTTCCTACTTGGCGTTTGTTCTTCGACGGAGCATCTAGAATTGGACCTGGATTCACCCTTATCGCTGGAGTGGAAATTGTTCTTGTTTCACCGGATGGATTAGCTATCCAGGGAGCTTATTCTTTAGATGAATCATGCTCCAACAATGTAGCAGAATATAATACTTTGCTCATTGGACTCCAATTGGCCAAACAATTAGTTATTGAATATTTCGAAGTATATGGTGATTCTAAGCTTATTGTTAATCAGGTTAGAGGTACATACGATTTCGACATCAAGATCTGGTACCACATCACGAAGCGGCAATCAGAATAGCTTCCTCGTTCAAAGGATTCTTCATCGAACATGTACGCTGAGAATGCAACACAGAAGCTGATGCCTTAGCTAACCTAGCGGCGGTCTTAGCAATTCCAGTCAAAAGATAACAAATGGTTGTTATCTCTAATAGAGAAATGTTTTGTATTGAGAATAATCATAACATTGAATTCAGTAATTCAACTGAAGTCAATGTCATTAGCGAAGATTGGAGAACACCCTTCATCGACTTTGCAGTACATGACATACTACTTGAAGATCCTAAAGAGGCTACAAGTATTTACCGACGATCGCTTCGATTATATTATAATCATACCACCAAAACTCTCTTTCGACGAACTTTTGATGGATTACTTTTGAGATGTATGGCTGGTGATGAAGCAAAGCAGATATTACATGAAGCTCATGATGGCGTTTGTGGAGCACATCAGCCTGGTCCCAAATTACAGGATCGTATCCGACGTATGGGCTACTACTGGCCCTCTATGTTATCAGATGCCATTGACTATGCAAGGAAGTGTCGAGCATGTCAGATTCATGCAGATTTCATTCACCAACCGTCGAAGTTTCTTTACCCGACTGCTGTCTCATGGCCCTTCGAAGCTTGGGAAATGGATGTAATTGGTCAAATCAATCCCCTTTCGTCTAAAGGGCATCGGTTTATCTAAGCTATAACTGATTATTTCTCTAAATGGGCTGAAGCCATACCTTTAGCTGAAGTGAAGACTAGCAGTGTCATCAACTTCATCAAACATCATGTGATATACAGATTTGGTATACCTCATCGAATCATTCATGATAATGGGCTAAAGTTCGTCAGTCAAAAGTTTACTAGGTTCTGTGATAACAACAGAATCAATAATATTGCTTCTACAGCCTGTAATCCTGCATCTAACGGGTTAGCTGAAGCATTCAACAAGACTATCATCAAACTCCTTAAAAAGTTTGTTTCTATTAACAAACGTAATTGGAGTGAGAAACATAGGGAATGTCTACGGGCTTATCGCACTACAGTCCGTAATCCCATAGGTTGTACACCTTTTTCTCTGGTATATGGATGTGAAGCTGTCTTTGTAAAACCCCTAAATTTCTACTATTTTTTTTTATTATTTAAATTTTGGAACCGATTTAAAATTTTATTATTATACGTCGCGTAGTCGTATTGTACGTCGCGTATGAAATGTTTATTTTTCGTAATTGCTCGACGAGTGCGAATATGCGCGAGCGTACGTATTTTTTAAAAAAAATCATTTTTCTATTTTCAAAGTGATATATATATATATATATATATATATATATATATATATATATATATATATATATATATATATATATATATATATATATATATTTATTTATTTTTGTCATTTTACAAATTTTTAAGTTTGTTATTCTAAGCTTTTTCTAACATTTACTAACAATAAATTATATTTCATTGTATACTAGAAAAGCATAATTTTGTATAAATAATTATGCATACATATCTCATAATTAATTTTTAATTTATTTTTTAGAATAATAAAATAATTTTTGAAATTACTAATGTAGTATTTTTGAAAACATATTTTGAAATTTTGTGACAAATTTAAATTTTGAGTTGATGGAATGATTTAAATAAATAGAGTAATTTTTGAAATTTTTACTAGAGGTATTTTTGGAAATATATTTGAAAACTATTGCGGACATTTTTAAATCTTGATTTGGTTTCATGGTTTTAATTTAAATAGTTTAAAAATAGGAGTTATTTTTAAATTGGATGTAGACTATCTAGTTTTAAATTTGGATTTTAATTTGAAATTAGATTTGATTTAATTTAAATTATCTATTTTGGTTTAAACTACTCCTAGTTCCTATCCTAATGGGAATTCCCACATCCTATAAATAGGCAGGTACTCCTCCATTATTTCTCCAAACCAGCCATAATTATTCCACAAATAATTTTCCACCCAAACATGTGGTGCATCGTGTCCGTGTTCCACTATCTTATTCCATTAGTACATATACAATGTATTCTTCGTGTCGGACACACCCCCGACGTAATCGAATTCTATCCCTAACCCGTTTCTTCAGCCGCAACCTTCGAACTCCCCGGCCGAGGCAGCAACCCCACCACCATCTTCGTCACCGACACCTGCCTACCACAGCCGAACTCCCCAGCCACCACCGCCTACACCAACCACCATCGCCACCACCACAGCCTACCACCGCCACCATCCCGATAATCCCCACAAAGAAAAGGAAGAGAGGAGCCAGAACCCTAACCTGACGTCTCCGACGACCAGTTGACATTCCTCCGCGCCTCCTCCTCTCTGCGCCTCCGCGCGCAGAAGTTCTGCCGCTCCCCTCCGGTGAGCCTCCAGCCGACGCACCCAGATCTGGCACCGCCCCCATCAACCTCGCCTCCGTCGTGGCGCCTCTAGCCGCTCCCTCGCACGGCCCTGCCGCCTTCTTCTCAGGTGGCCGCGCCACCACCGGCGCCACCACCTTCCTCGCCGGACCACGCCGTCAAAACCCCTCTTCCTCCTCACTCCTTCCCCTTCCCTTCCGGCGCCGCCCTCTCCAGCCCATCCTCTTCTCGGCGACGTCGAAGGCCGTATCGACCCGCAGCTCCGGAGCCACTTCGTGCAGGACGACCGGCGCCCAGAGCTCCGCCCGGTGGTGACCTTCTCGCCGCCACCGTGACCTCCCTCCGCCGACGAGATCGCCGTGCGCCAACCGCCGACGTCGAGCCCCGCCGTGGTAACCCCTCTCTCCATCCCCCTTTTCGACCCTCTTCTCTCTCACGATTTCTCTCTTCCCCCCTCTCTCGATATACTCTCTTAACCCCATTCTTCCTTCCATTATAAGAACAGCTTCTTGTTGTTTGGATTAGTAATAAATAAGTATTAAGTTTTATTATTATTATTATTATTATTATTATGGTATTATTATTGTTTGTTAATACTACTGATATTTATAATAAGTATTTGTAAAAATTATTTTTCCTAATAAAATTTAGTTTTGACTCAAACTGGTATTTTGTACAAGAATTAGGTTTTGTGCCTAAAATAATATCCTAGAATTTTCAAGTAATTATGTAAATATTTTTGATCCAAAATAGGGTTTTCACTATAACAAGTAATTTCTAAAAAGTGTTACATCATTTTATCGGTTATGGATTATTATTTTTAAAAAGAATTTATTATTTGGTAGAAATTACCTTTCTTTAAAATTATTATAAATTACTTTTCTTTAGACTAAATTGTTTTCCTAGATTTTAAGCATTTAATTATAATATTTTGAATAAAAGAAAAACATAGTTTTAATTATAATTTTCAAATATAATTTCTAAATAATAAGTATTTTATAGAAATAGCTATACAAATTTCTTTGAATATCTATTGTTGCTCATGACTAATCCCATGTTCCTATTTTCTCGCGAATTCGAAACATGTTACATCGACCATGGCTATTAGGCAAACAGTACTTGTCGGATCATTGCACCACACCAGGCGATACATCAGGCAAGACACCTTGCCTTTACTCTTTAAATTTCTGCTCAATATCATGCATGTTTTAGTTGTTCTTTTTAAATTATATATAAGTACAAATTACCATATTTTATGCAATGGACTTAGAGTTAAGGGACTACCGTCAAATTTAGTGTGTCTCATTGACTTGTCACGATGTGCCACGGATTGTGGGTGAGTGGTGAGTCGCATATAGCTTCGGACTTGCGTGTCGACCGTACATCGATGCGTACAGGCCGTGCGTTAGGATATAACTGTCAATAGATTGTGTAGAAGACTTGGCGGTTATTAAGGATTAAACAGTGTCGTGGAGACGACGCATGTATAGTATCATTGGGGAGAGGGGACAATTATTAGCGTAGGGGCTATATTTTATTTTTACACACATTTTGGGCCGAGGGTGGCTCTTCGGAGCACTACCTTCTGTCCAAGGTCGATAGTGACTCGGATGAGCGCTACTTACTGCCACTCTTTATTTTTCTGCTGAGCCTATAGCCCCTTCGTAGAACGTTGTCCTCAAAGTGCATATCACATAGAATGGGTAGGAACCTTTACTCATGCATACTTTTCTGTTGAGCTTATTTATTCTGTTTATCGGCATGATATTATGTGTCTTGTTACGTCCCTCTGAGGACCTGGTTTTTCTCCAGGTGTGTGTTCGTATTTTCTGCAGGTGCTCTAGCTAAGGCCATTCCTTCCTTTGTGATGACTGCTTTTGGACTTGTCATTGCTTCGCTCGACAATCACTTTCTTTGTATATTTCTTCTCTATTTAAATTTGTTGGTAGTGGACTTTGTCTCCGCCCAACGATTGTATCATAAATATTCAAGTTGATTTCTATATTATTATTTCTTTCATTGTGGATGAGATTTAGTTGTCTTGGATTACTACATTTACAGCTTATGTATACATACGAGGTCCATGTATTTCGTACGTATACAGCTGGCATGTCTACGTTCTTAGTCCTACGTATTTTGGGACTGGGGCGTTACAGTCTTACCGCTCGAAATTCAAATTCCATCCTTAAGAATTGCTATTGCTAATGAACTTACCACATAAAATAATGATCGTCTCCGGCTTCAAGAATTGGAGGCGCTCGATGAGAAAAGGCTACTGGCCCAACTACATAAGAACTTTATCAGGCCCGTATCTCAAAAGCTTTCAATCGCAAAGTTAAGTACGAACATTTCAGGAAGGCGAGCTAGTTCTTACGGTCAGACGTCCTATGACTATGACCCACATGAGCAAAGGCAAATTTGAGGCAAAATGGGAAGGTCCGTATGTGGTAAACAAGGTTTTCTCAAATGGAGCCTACCAATTAACAGATATGGATGGCAGAGTTGCTATGATACCTATCAATGGCAAATTCATCAAGAAATATTATGTATAAAAGTAAAATGTTTTTCATTCAGAGAAATGATGTAAATAAAGTTCATTTTATTCAAAACCAGAAAGAGTTACATAATATCAAGGACGGGGACGTGGACCCGATCCTTCCTGATTAAATACATGATTTGCCAGCAATTCAAACATCTCATTGTCTGAACACACTGGCAACTCACAGGCGGCCATCCTTACAACTTCTTCTTCAGCAGTCTTTCCAGGCTCCACCAACTTGGCAATCAGGTCCTGCTCTGGTACAGGAACAGTCGAGCCTTTACCCACTTCTTTCTGAGGAGGCACCGGAAGTTCAGCAGGAGGTGTCTCAGTCGTATCTTCGATCTTCGGAGTGAGCAAATCTTCGGAAGACATTCTGTACAGAGAGAAAAGAAGTTGACGATATCTACAGAAGTTTTATTCTATTTATAGACATAATGACTAGATGATCGGCTTCGAGAACCGATGCGACTTTTTCTCTTCAAAAGAAGTCCAACTATTCATTTATTTATTTCTTCCTCGAGAATCGAGATGACTGTTCATTCATTCGATTTCTCCTCTTCAAGAACCGAAGTGACTATTCGTTCATTCACTTTTGACTGTCCATTTATTCATTCATTAGTCTTAATATTTATTATCTTTTATTTACTCCCTCATAAATAAAAGCATAGATATTAAATTCCCACATTCAAAATAGAAAAAAGAATTCACATCCTCCACACCTCTGAGTTCCGATTATCTACATCAGCAACCTGTCATGTCCATATCACCTCTAACAAAGTTGTCTATTGAAATAACAGTATTTTTAAAATATTATATTCTGCCACGTCCACATTACCTCTGAGCGGATATAATAAATATCGTTATTTTCTAAATCAAGAAATATATCATGTCCAGTACCTCTGAATATATTTTCTTTTATATTACTTATATCTATAATAGGATATGCAACAAGTAATGGAATCACATAAAAATTTTCTCATTTTATTTCTATTTCAAAAAGAGATACATCATAATGAAAACAAGTTTTGATCATTCTACTCTGAAGAGTAAATGATAAGTTCTACAATTCGCTTCTTCAAAACTTGGGCTCTTTCATTACAAGAATCAACCACCCGCTGCCTGGCTTCAACCCTTCCTGACTCGGGATCGAATGGGTGCAGAGCAGCAGTTTGACGTGCTAGTTCTTCATTTTGAAGGTGTTCAAATTCCTCCTTCTGGTGCTTCAGAGCATCTATTTGGTTAACAACAGCTTGATGTAGCTGAGTTTCTTGTTATATACCCTGTTTGATAGCCTTAAGCTCTGCCTGAAGATGGGCAATTTTAATGTCACGACCCGCACCCGCTTTTCGGACGCGAGCTCATGAGCAAGCAGCTACGTATCGGACGGACTCCAGCCTGACTCGAATACGTAAACATTGTCACGGCTATGGTAAACTGCCAAATCATGGCATTGCAATCTCTATATCTCAAATCCACAATAGTATAAAACATGAATGAACACTATGGGTCGTGGTCTGCAGCCCACTAGCATAAATGTCCGATAAGACTCCAAAGAATATAACAAGAGTCCATAAACTGAATCAATAAATAGGAGATCGCATGATAATGAAAGGAAAGCACGAGCTGGGTAATAAACGTGATATCAATACCTAAATCTCACAAGCAAAATCATAATCATCTGAAACCCACAAGTATCATAATCGTCTCATTCCAGAACTGCTAACTAACTCCGTACAGTAACTAACCTGAAGAGATCATCAGGTCCTCAGGGGACATAGCAAGATACATAAAAACATGCATATCTAGCTTTTTAATCATGCATAAACTATAAACAGGATATAAGCAAGGAACGAGATGCACACATGGCAAGAGACTACGACCAAAACTGCTAACAAGTGACTATCGACAAGTGGCTACTGACAGGTGACTATGAACCGGAATACCAGAACAACTACACGTAACTGAACTGCTGGATGAACAAGTGAACACGAGATCAATGGAATACCAAACCCTCGCCCCGAGTGGACTCACAGGTTTGAACTAATCACTAACCCTCACCCCGAGTGGACTCGCAGGTTAATTTACGGCAAGGCACCCTCGTCCCGAGTGTGGACTCTCTTGTGCAAGTACAAGTCAACATCCTCGTCCCGAGTGTGGACTCACGGATGTAAACAGATCAAGATAAACACCCTCGTCTCGATTGTGGACTCTCTGGTGCCAAGGAACAAACACCCTCGTCCCTAGTGTGGACTCTCTGGTGCAACGGATCAACCCTCGTCCCGAGTGTGGACTCTCTGGTTGAGAACAAAAAATGATACAGGGAAATAGCAGTTCAACTACACGTACTCGTTCCAAGACACGACTCAGTCAGGGTACAGGTGAGACAAGGTATAACTCGATCAAGACACAGGTAAGGACTGCTCTTGTAACGCCCCTGTCCCAAAATACTTAGAACTAGGTACGTATCCATGCCAGCTGTATACATACGAAGTACACTCCAATATATGGAAATCTTGTATGTATACATAAGCTGTAAAATACAGTAGAACCATAATAACTAAATCTCATCCACTAGATAAATAAATGATATAAAAGCAACTTTGAATTTGTCATGTATACAATCATTGGGCGGAGACAAAGTCCACTACCAACTATCTCAAATAAAATGTACAAGAAGTGATCGAATAGATAACGAGACGAACCAAGCGCAATCATCTTCGAAAGAATAGAGAAGATCACTGCCTTGGCTAGAACACCTGCAAAATCACAGAAGCACACACCTGGAGAGATAACCAGGTCCTCAGAGGGACGTAACAAGATACAGGAAGAACATGCCATATGAACTGAATATAAATGCACCATAAAATAAAGATAAAGTAAAAGCGTCCAAACCATAACACGGTTCAATATCCCATCATCGAAACAGTAGGCTACCCCCACAACCAAACAAGGACAAGGGGTAACTTACTATTTTGCGATGTGACATTTTTCTATGCCATGACTGGACCATAAAATTTGCTAAGGTCTCTTAACCTTTCTAGTAGGCAATTTAGAAGACATATTGATGTATGGGCAGGTGAAGGCTGACTCTCCCAGGACAAGTTAACAACTCACAATACACACACGTCAATACCAATACTATCAGTCGGCATAACTCGAGGCTAGCGGCCCACGTGACCCATCAGTCCACATAGCTCGAGGCTAGTGACCCTCGCGACTCGACTACCATAGTACGCAGTTACTACAGCTTTTGAATTTGGGGTAGCCCATACATTTAACTGTCTTCTCCCTCCCAAGGTCCCTAACAGAAGGTAGTTCACTAAGACTAGGTCCATATGCATACAAAAGACAAGAAGGAAAAATAACCGAAACAAAATAAAGTGAACAAATAGCAAGTACTGGATCCAACTGCGAACAAATAATAAAATATGCAGTAAATAAATAAATAAAGGTGCATCTAATTATGAACAGTAAATAAGGCAAGGTATCTTGCCTGTGGGTGGTGCGAGAAGCAGCAAAATCCAACAATCAGAATCGTCAACACGAAATTCAAAATCCACAAGAAGCTCCGGATGCTGAAACAAACATCACGAACGAGTTTGGAATAAAAGATATGCCTAGGAAACGCCTGTCCAAAAGTCAAATTCTGGAACAGGGGCAAAATCTTAATTTCGGGTCAAAACGATGTCCGTCGTTAGACCCGCTTTGCACCGAAATGTGTGCCAAAATCTACGATCTCTAAAGTCGTCAAACTACATGTCTACGGATTTGTTTTGATGAGACGAACCCAATGGTATGTCCAATTTTTGATTCCGGTGGGCTGTGCACAAAATCGTCCGTTGAGTGGGATTGTGGGCCTGCCAAAATAGCGTCCCGATCAACGGTCTCAAAATCGGACCAAACTTGGCTCACAAAATCAGAAAAATATTTCGAGTCCAATGGCGCAAGTTTCATCGTGATATGATGAGTGTGCACAAAGTTGTGACTTAATTTGCAAAAGGTCGATACGGGGTATCTCGACGGATACGCACTGATTTCGTCGCATACATGCAACGAAATTGAGTTCCGTCAGTTCCCATAAGTCGACAACATCCATACGCGTCTTTCGATACGTATAGTGCGCGACCGCGTCGCCCGGTTTGTCGGGGCGCACGCCGTATCGAGGTGTTTTTCCACTTTTTGAAAACAGAATTTACAATTTTTCGGAAAACTTTAACAACGTGTAACTTTCTACATACTAGATGAAAAGTGAATCCAAAAGGTGCGTTACAATCTCGGTTATGTTGTCTTTGACTTCCTTAAATTAGTTTTTACGAAAGTTTAATGTACAGCGAGAAAAGTGGCCGACAAGTTGATGTTTCAAAATAGTTTTTAATATTCAGAAAAGTGGTTTTTTTCTCAAACTTCGCCTCGACTTTTCGAACAAGTTGGATGGCCATGTAGAAATCCACCTGGGGGATCTCGAAGAGGGTCATGTGGGCTTCCTACATGAATTTACGGATCTAAAAATGGACTTAAATTGAGAGAGAAATTGATCGGGGAAGTGGGATACCTTAAAGTGGGAATCTGTTGTTGTTGTCGATGGTTCCTTTGTCTTCTTCGCGAGCACGGCTTCGCCATGGTGCGTCCGAGCTTCGCCGTGGAGTGGGAAGGAGGAAGGAGGAGAGGAAGAAGGAGGAGAAAGAGAGGATTGGGTTAGGGTTTACGTTTTTTTTTTATCAAATATATATATACTATACATATATATATATAAAAGGGTTTTCGGGGGGGGGGTCGGCCAACATAATGCGTTGCTACTAATAGTTGCTTGTACAAAGGGGGGTCGGCCCCTTTGTAGCAGCTATTGCTGCTAATAGATGTGGGCGCATGGAGTTTTGTTTTTGTGTGTGGTCGGCTGCCACATTGGTGGGGCCGACCACCACATGAGTTTATACTTTTTTTTTCTTTTCCTTTTCCTTTTTCTTTTCTTTTTCTTTAAATCATTTATATATAAAACTATATATATTCAAAAAATCATTTAAATACAAATAACACTTTAAATATCACATATTCAAATATTTAATATATTTAAATATATCTATATATATATATAAATTCATCTTACAATAAATCAATCTCAATAATAATAATAATAATAATAATAATAATAATAATAATAATAATAATAATAATAATAATAATAATAATAATAATAATAATATCTAAATAGAATGAACATATTTTAATCTCCATGAAATAACTTAAATTATAATAAAATAATAATAATCGTCCCAATGGGTGAACTTTACCGCTCACCCATGTGTGGGTCCAGAAAATTATACCATCTTGTAAAACATTATTTTATGAATAAAATATAAATTTTGTACAAAAAGTCAATAAATATTCAACAAGTCTCAAAATTATTTAAAAATATTTGTACACACATAAAATATTCCTACATGGCCATCTTGGTCCCACCACATGCCTACATGGGCTTAAATTTGGTCCAGGCCCAGTTCGGGCTGAATTGGCCAAACCGGGTCATCAAAAAAAAAAATAATAAAACCATAAATTGAATAAATTTATTTTTTTAGTCTAATAAAATAATAAAAAATAGGGGTTTTACATCCTACCCAACTTACAAGAATTTCGTCCTCAAAACTTAGGATTAATAGGGTAGATAGGGTTGGGGGATAGGAAGAGTTCTTCAATACCAAAATGCAATTAAAATTTTGGAGGAGGCGATAAAACGGCGTTCAACACCACCGTGCAATAAAAATTTATGGGGTCGATATATACAAAAATATCGTGATTATGGAATTGAATAAGGGTTGCTAATGAAGGTAGCAAAATTTTGAATATCCAAGTTTAGAGAACGGTAAGGAATTGAGTAGGCCAAAGAGAATAAATTAGACATTTAGGAGATGTGATTCCTTAAGGGAGAAACTGGAGACTAATCGCCTCGATTGAGAGTTTGATTTAAGTGAATGATTAGAATCATTCTCGAGTGTTCAAAACTGTTCGGAAGGGCACGATAACAATTCTAGGGTTGATGAATGAGAAGTAGTTAAAGGCGAGGATATAGCCACATGAGTCGGTCGGTGGCTATCTATATTTGTGTATAATTAACGATTGGGCAACCAAAGATGATACCTTGAGTCTATCTTAGCAAGTACAGTGCCTTGTCTTTCCAAAATAAGTAAAAGACAAGAATAAAAGGTTTCAAATTCGCTGTTATATATTGAGTATGAATTGCGGGGTTCATAGACGGCGAAAATAATTCAAAAAAGAATTGCCAAGGCTGTCGCGGATGAGACTCTAAGGCAAGTTTACTATGTCTTCATCCACGTAGAATACTATGTGATATGCGAACCAAAGTACAATAGGTTGATCAGACCATCATGTACCGGTTCTGATTAGACAATATGTTATTGGGTGCACCCGAATAAAATATGCCATGATCAAGCTTGATAACGAAATAAGCTTGCAAAACTGAAGTTACGTTAGCAGCATGAAATAGTCAAAATATGAGCAAGGGAGGTGCTGATGAAAGAAATTTTAAATAGTCCAAGATCTTTTAAAATCAAGGCTCGCCCGAAGTTTGGGCCTATACAGTTGTCCTAGTGTTTCTTCATTTATGGCTTGGTAGATAAGGTAGGGTCCTCTGAATTTATAGTCTAAGTGAACTTACCAATGTGGTTCACAAGAAAAAATGTTTGTTTAGGGGGTGAGGTATTCTACCCAACTTACAAGAGTTAAATTAATAGTATCATGGGACAATGGGTCAAGCAATCAAGATAAAGTATAAATTTAAGCATTTAAGGAATTTAGTAGAACACAATCACATATCGGGTCGAAAGAATTTAGTCGAGGTTGAATCCCTATCCGTGGTCGAAAACATATCGGTGTCATGGTAAAGATTTTAGTTTGGCCATTTTGACCATAAGGTCATATCAAGAAATAGAGTACAAGGAGATGGGTTTTGGTGGGACATGATATGTCTACAGGAAGGTGGGCTCGTCTAGGTCTTACATATGGAATTTGTTGGAAGAAAAAGTATAGTGTTGTACTCCAAATATCTAAGTCACGGTAAGGGATGCCAAAAGATCTAAAATAGAAAGTGGGAGTTCACGAGATGATAATTAATGCACAAAATAAAGAAGATTAAGTTAAAGCATGAAATAAAATTAATTAAAGAATCCATAAAAATAATTTAGGAACACAATTTCGGAGAGAAAATAGTCTCCTAGATGAATACAGTTAAGGAACCATTAAATCATTATTCAAATTGCAAGTGGGTTAGAAGGTCGCAATTAAAAGATCTAGAATTGAAGGAAGATCGAGTAAGCTGATGTGGAAATACAGTCACATAGCTGGGTAGATGACTAACAACACTTATGTATATACTACTACCATGGTCATGGGTGACATGCAATTAGTGTGGAATACTCAGTAGGGTTATCTTGGGGCCTACCATTAAAATTTAACTCAAGTTTCCTCCAAAAGTTTCAAAATTAAACTTTCAAAAATAAACCACCAAAATTTGTATTCACTCCAAGCCGTTCAAATTCATCATAAAAAAAATTTAAATCACTCTCATAAATCTCAAAGCAAAATTTTATCACGTTACTACTAACCTTTTCAAAATTAACGTTTAAATTCAACTATTTAACTCAAGAGTTCATAATTTACGAATCCATGAAAATTTCACAATCAATCAAAAATTTAACACTCTAAAATTTTTAAATAACTCATAACAAAACTCTAGCATATTAAAAGCAATCTCAAAAATTAAGCTCAACGCTCTTATCAATTCTAACTTCTATTCAGGCTAAGTTATTCCAACAAAATCACAACTTTTAAATGGTAACTTCTTTTAATCAATCCAAATAACTTTCCATCACATCGTTCAAAATTCTCCAAAAAAAATTTAATATTAGCAATCCCATTTTAAACTAAATTTTCAAATAATCTTATCAGTCAAAATCTTTTTTTTTTTACCAAAAATCTAAATAGATTAGTAGATCCTCAATCATAGGACACAATTTAAAATAAAGAAAAATTCTCAAAAATCGTTTTCATAACTTTCAAATATTTTAACCCAAAATTTATCATCATTATTTCCACTTAAAATTCAAAATTTACTAAACACGAAATCGCAAGTTGTACAACTCAAATTTAAATAATTTCTATGGCCATTTTTAAAAGTTAAGATCATTTTCAAACTAATTTATAACTGTTCAAAGGCGTATAACTATAATACAATAATCATAAACATCAAAAATCGAAAATCAAATAAATTTTATATTTGTTCAAAGATGTATATCTATTACCCAAAACTTATAAATATCACAAATCGAAAACCAAATAAATTTTATCTTTATGCAAAGAATTATAACTATAACCCAATAAATCATAAATATTAAATCTCAAAAGACAATCAATTTCTTAAACCAAGTATGAAATATTATAAATCCTCTGGTTTTTACTATTTAGAAATCTCAAGGTTAAAACTTTCCGTGGTAATATCCTACTTTACCAATTACTAATCATTAAATCACACAAAAAATATTTTTAACTCAATTAGAGTCTTGAATGTATTCCAATTGCCAATATAACCATTTCAGCCATATGTGTGACCTATGAGCATATACTAGTGTGGTCATCTTCCTAGTTGACACTAAGCACGAAAATAGAAATTAATGGTAGAAAGAAATCAAGCAAGATACAATTCAAGGAAGTCGAACGAGGGTCCGAAATTTGAAGTCAAGGGAAGAGGTCAAGCTGTATGGATGAGATTCCTAGATTCTAACCCTATGTTGCAGGTTCACATCGGTACAATTACGTAACCGATGTGACAAACTCGACCTGCATGGGCCACCACATAAACATGTAACACCCCAGTCCCAAAATACTTAGGACTAGGTACGTATCCATGCCAGCTGTATACATACGAAGTACACTCCAATATATGAAAACCTTGTATGTATACATAAGCTGTAAAATACAGTAGAACCATAATAACTAAATCTCATCCACTAGATAAATAAATGATATAAAAGCAACTTTGAATTTGTCATGTATATAATCGTTGGGCGGAGACAAAGTCCACTACCAACTATCTCAAATAAAATGTACAAGAAGTGATCGAATAGATAACGAGACGAACCAAGCGCAATCATCTTCGAAAGAATGGAGAAGATCACTGCCTTGGATAGAACACCTGCAAAATCACAGAAGCACACCTGGAGAGATAACCAGGTCCTCAGAGGGACGTAACAAGATACAGAAAGAACATGCCATATAAACTGAATATAAATGCACCATAAAATAAAGATAAAGTAAAAGTGTCCAAACCATAACACGGCTCAATATCCCATCATCGAAATAGTAGGCTACCCCCACAACCAAACAAGGACAAGGGGTAACTTACTATTCCGCGATGTGATATTTTTCCATGCCATGACTGGACCATAAAATTTGCTAAGGTCTCCTAACCTTTCTAGTAGGCAATTTAGAAGACATATTGATGTATGGACAGGTGAAGGCTGACTCCCCCAGGACAAGGTAACAACTCACAATACACACACGTCAATACCAATACTATCAACTGACATAACTCGAGGCTAGCGGCCCACGTGACCCATCAGTCCACATAGCTCGAGGCTAGTGACCCTCGGGACTCGACTACCGTAGTACGCAGTTACTACAGCTTTTGGATTTGGGGTAGCCTATACATTTAACTGTCTTCTCCCTCCCAAGGTCCCTAACAGAAGGTAGTTCACTAAGACTAGGTCCATATGCATACAAAAGACAAGAAGGAAAAATAACCGAAACAAAATAAAGTGAACAAATAGCAAGTACTGGATCCAACTGAGAACAAATAATAAAATATGTAGTAAATAAATAAATAAAGGTGCTTCTAATTATGAACAGTAAATAAGGCAAGGTATATTGCCTGTGGGTGGTGCGAGAAGCAGCAAAATCCAACAATCAGAATCGTCAACACGAAAGTCAAAATCCACAAGAAGCTCCGGATGCTGAAACAAACATCACGAACGAGTTTGGAATAAAAGATATGCCTAGGAAACGCCTGTCCAAAAGTCAAATTCTGGAACAGGGTCAAAATCATAATTTTGGGTCAAAACGATGTCCACCGTTGGACCCACTTTGCACCGAAATGCGCGCCAGAACCTACGATCTCTAAAGTCGTCAAAATATATGTCTACGAATTTGTTTTGATGAGACGAACCCAACAGTATGTCCAATTTTCGATTTCGGTGGGCTGTGCACAAAATTGCCCGTTGAATGGGATTGTGGGCCCGCCAAAATAGCGTCCTGATCAACGGTCTCAGAATCGGACCAAACTTGGCTCACAGAACAAGAAAAATATTTTGAGTCCAATGGCGCAAGTTTTATCGCGATATGATGAGTGTGCACAAAGTTGTGACTTAATTTACAAAAGGTCGATACGGGGTATCTCGACGGATACGCACTGATTTCGTCGCATACATGCAACGAAATTGAGTTCCGTCAGTTCCCACAAGTCGACAACATCCATACGCGCCTTTCGATGCGTATAGTGCGCGACCATGTCGCCCGGTTTGTCGGGGCGCACGCCGTATCGAGGTGTTTTTCCACTTTTTGAAAACAAAATTTACAATTTTTCGGAAAACTTTAACAACGTGTAACTTTCTACATACTAGATGAAAAGTGAATCCAAAAGATGCGTTACAATCTCGGTTATGTTGTCTTTGACTGCCTTCAATTAGTTTTTACGAAAGTTTAATGGACAGCGAGAAAAGTGGCCGACAATTTGATGTTTCAAAATAGTTTTTAATATTCAGAAAAGTTGTTTTTTTCTCCAACTTCGTCTTGATTTTTCGAGCAAGTTGGATGGCCATGTCGAAATCCACCTAGGGGATCTCGGATACCTTAAAGTGGGAATCTGTTGTTGTTGTCGATGGTTCCTTTGTCTTCTTCGCGAGCACGGCTTCGCCATGGTGCGTCCGAGCTTCGCCGTGGAGTGGGGAGGAGGAAGGAGGAGAGGAAAAAGGAGGAGAAAGAGAGGATTGGGTTAGGGTTTACGTTTTTTTTATCAAATATATATATATACTATACATATATATATAAAAGGGTTTTCGGGGGGGTTCGGCCAACATAATGCGTTGCTACTAATAGTTGCTTGTACAAAGGGGGGTCGGCCCCTTAGTAGCAGCTACTGCTGCTAATAGATGTGGGCGCATGGAGTTTTGTTTTTGTGTGTGGTCGGCTGCCACATTGGTGGGGCCGACCACCACATGAGTTTATACTTTTTTTTTCCTTTTCCTTTTTCTTTTCTTTTTCTTTAAATCATTTATATATAAAACTATATATATTCAAAAAATCATTTAAATACAAATAACACTTCTTTAAATATCACATATTCAAATATTTAATATATTTAAATATATATATATATATATATATATATATATATATATATATATATATATATATATATATATATATAAATTCATCTTACAATAAATCAATCTCAATAATAATAATAATAATATCTAAATAGAATGAACATATTTTAATCTCCATGAAATAACTTAAATTATAATAAAATAATAATAATCGTCCCAATGGGTGAACTTTACCGCTCACCCATGTATGGGTTTAGAAAATTATACCATCTTGTAAAACATTATTTTATTAATAAAATATAAATTTTGTACCAAAAGTCAATAAATATTCAACAAGTCTCAAAATTATTTAAAAATATTTGTACACACATAAAATATTTCTACATGGCCATCTTGGTCCCACCACATGCCTACATGGGCTTAAATTTGGTCCAGGCCCAGTTCGGGCTGAATTGGCCAAACCGGGTCATCAAAAAAAAACCATAAATTGTATAAATTCATTTTTTTAGTCTAATAAAATAATAAAAATATAATAAAAAATAGGGGTTTTACAGCTCTAGCATGGACTATAGGGTGAACAAGCTGGTATACTACACTATCAAGTCAAGCAAGATAATAAACAGGTGAACACGATATGCAAAATAGATAAATCAAGTCAACTAGAAAACCAATGATAACATATAAGATCTATAGCAAATAGAGTATCTAGTGATAATACAATAACAACATGAAAACTATAGACATGAAATTAAACTGTAGAGGAAGGCAAGGTATCCTGCCTGGTGTTGTCCAATTCATGCTGAGACTGAGGGTGTCAAATAGTATCCAGCTCTGTGAATGTTTTATTACCGCGCTAGGATCCATACGAAATCGACCATATCAAAACAGACTACCAAGAATCATTACACAACTATTTATGTATACCCATTAATCTAATAACACAATTATAGTCTTTGATACGAGAAAATAATCTTTCTTTATTTATATAACTATATATATATATTTAGAATAAACAGATCCATTTTAGTAATTTTAGAAAATTACTCAATATATATATATATATATATATATATATCAAGTATAACAAATAAAAATATCCATAACACATATATCTAATCATATATAATTATATACCCTTACAAAACTGTTTTTTCATATAACCTTTATCCTTCATAAAGCCATAATCTACCCATAAAATCAAACCTTAGTTTAATTCTATTTAACAAAGTAACATATATAACGTAAAGTAAAAGGATGAGTTTTGCTACTTACCAATGTTCTAGGGTTTTTTTTGTGAAATTTGTACTTTTGGATGACTATGCACGTGAACCTTTCCATCCACTATTGTTGCTTACGTATCCTTCTTAATATAAATTCTTGGTAAGCTCTTTAAGCTTCTGCTTGGTGTCTCCTTCCTGTGGTGCATTGAGTCCTCTCTCTCAGAGAAGAACCGCACCAACGGGATCAGTGTGTGACCTCACCATGGCCAATAGACAGAGGAGCTCAAGAGAGGAAGAAGAATGAAGGAAAACATGGGTTGGCATCATAGAGACTTCCAGCATGGTCCGTTGAGAAGACAGATGGCACTGCGGGCTGCACCATGCATCTTCGGCAACGTCGGATATATGGGTTCACGTGGCACGTCTGTAGAACTACACGCAGCGGTGGCTGCCAGAGTCTTCGTTTTGAGCAAGCGACAGCATCTTGGTAAGGGTCGATGGTGTAAAAGCGGGGGGTGATGCAGTATCTATGTCGGGATCAGGGACGATGGTGCCACTGGTTCCTTGGTCTTCGATAGAGGCACGAAAAGATGGCAACGGTCCCTGCATAGTCTAGCGAGCATGGGGTTCGGGTTAGCAGGGTTAGGCGATCGATTTGTAGCGCCTGAGAGGTGTGTAACATCGACTCCACATGATGTGCTGAGAGAAACTTTGGTTGAGAACATCGGAAGGGAAGGGAGTCGGCCATGGGGACAGCATGGTGTACGGGGAAGTTTTAGGGTTTTAAGATGAATTCTTTTTCTCCTCTCGTTGAGCGTATATATAGCTGATGTTGTTCGCGTAAAGGATAGAGAGGGGTCGGGTTCTTTGCTCGGGTTGGGAAGGATTAGCCCATGGCTGGGTTGGCCTGGGCTTTGGTTTTGTCTTGATGGTGTACATAAGTAGGGAGGGGGCTGATTTAGTGTATAGATGTAGATGAGGGCTACATAGGCTGGTTGACAATGGCACAAAGAAAATCTGGTTTTGGTTGCTGCAGGGCTGCAGCGCAAGAAACACATGCACTACAACAATTAGGTAGGTGTACTCAACCAGCTACTTGCACTCCTTGGTTAGTTCTGGATACCTACTGCATATGTCCCAAATTGTATTTCAATATCATTTATTTTCTAAAGCTTATTATATTATATAAAATATTATGAGCATCACAGTAAACAAGCGCCACATTTAGCAAATGCAAATCAGTATGCATGCTTCAAAAATGTATATTGCTGGAGTAAATGAGAAGCTTGCATCGAAGTTCCTATTATACCAACGAGATCATTACAGTAAACATATAACGACTTATTCCTAACAGTAAAGGATATAGATTTCATGTTTCCTGTGTATAACAACAAGCAAGAATATTTGTTTAATCTCAACACCATGAATTCCTAAGCCTGGATCATTGTTCGATATCTACTGAGCTTACATTAAAATATTTATATGTTATTTGAACAGAAGAGTACAGAGAGACGAAAATTGTTATAGAAATTTGATTAAAAGATGTATAACTACTGACAGGATTACAAGAAATTCCAAGGAGGGGGAACAAGAGGCACACTCGCAAGTGTATCTAATCCCACGATACATATGGATACATTTATATGAATATTATTTAATGTATATACCCAAGATAATTTAAATAGCAAATAATATCTATATATTTAATATTCAATTTACAAGGGTTACTTACTAGACCATAAAATGAACCAATATCTATATACTCATCTATACATCTACATGGACGTCTTTCGTCTTACTACTTGCCTACATGGGCTTGGTTGGGTTCAGGTCCAGTCCGGACTAGCTGGGTGCAACCGGGTTTCCTACAAGTCAATAATATAACTAATAGATAATTAAAAATATTTAAAGGGGTCATGTCACAAATTAGCCTGGTTTTCTTAGTTAGGATACACTTATGGCTGGGTCTTCCTTGGCATGGCTAATACACTAGTCAAGGCACGCCGCTGCACTATCCGTGCTATGATTCCTAGTCGTCTGGTACTTCAAAACTCAACCATGGCTAAAGTCATCTACCGTAATAATTAACTAAATAATTATTTTAAAAAATCTTAAATTCACCATTTAAATCAAATAAAAAAAATATTTTAAAAAATTTCGGAAAGAGGAGTTACAAATCGACCCACCTTAAAAATAATTTCGTCCTCGAAATTCTAATTCATGACTATCCCTTAAAATTCAAAGTCTACTATCACCTTAATCTTCTCAAATTTAATTTCTCAAAAATATTCTATAACCTTCTTTAGTCATTTTATAACTCAGAATACTTGAGGACTTCTACCCACCATTGGTCACACTACTTCTTAAAACACGGTTACTAAAATCTTATCTCCTTCCAACTGGTTGTTAACAATTCTACCAACAGATCTCTAAGGCATATGGCATCTATAATCCCTCATATCTATAAACAACCAAATATTCAATAATCAGGCAATATTATATTATAACTTAAGAATTTCTGATAAATCCTAGACAGCACGATCGTTCATCACCTCGAAATAAAAGGGGACGAGAATCAATAGTACGAAAAGCAGGGAAGTATAATCGAAAGCAAATATGGAGTTTTCAAGGACGTAGAGAATTTCTAGAAGAATTTTCAAGACAATGTGGATTGAGATTTCTAGGGGTTTACACAACCAAAATTTGTCGATTTAGCGACTGCCAGATCCGTCGCCAGTCCGACGGGAATTTCTATTAGCGACCGATCACTGACGGGTTTTGGCCAAAAAAATCCGTCGACAATCAGCTCGTCGCGAATAACGGTCCGTCGCTACGTAGTCGTCAAGCGACGGACTAGCGACGGCATGTCGACTTCACAATACGAAGCATTAGCGACTACTTTCTGACGGACTGTCGTCCATTTCAAGTATTAAATACTGAACTGTTTAGACAATAGCGACGTAAAGTTCCGTCGATAAACCGTCGTAATAGCGTATCAGAGTGTATCGTTCCGTCGCTAATCCGTCGATCGCCTTCGATAACAAAGGACGGATTAGCAACGGTTTGCTGACGAAAAATCCGTCGATCAGGTTCTGGAAATGGTAGGCATTTCCAGCACCATGGCGATGGATGAGTAGTCGCTATTCCGTCGATAACTGTCGCTAACAAAAGACGGTTTAGCGACGGAATACGGACGAATTATCCGTCGACCATGTTCTGGAAATTCTTGGTATTTCTAGAATAAGGGCGACGGAAAGGTCGTCGCTATTCCGTCAAACTATATACCGTCAGAACTTTGCCGACGGATATTCCGTCGACCACCCGTCGCTACCTGGAAATATTTTCAAATCTCCAGTTAGCGACGGATTTGCCGTCGAACAGTAGTCAAAAACTGGTAATATCCGTCGCGCAACGGTCACTAGTCCGTCGCTAACTGAGAATATTTTGAAAAAAAATTACAGCGCTTTCCCTGTTCGTAAAAATATGCATAAACTAAACCAATATATAATGCACACCAATTATCCAACAATCACATAGACCAAATATATAATGCACACCAATTATCCAAGAATCATATAGACCAAACCAAATTAATATAAAATAGACATCAATAATCCTGAAGAGTAACCTAATATTCGTCGTTATAATCCGATCATAGCACAAATATTCCAAAATTCCCACAAATATTCCAAAATTTCCATAAATATTCCAAAACACATAGAAAAATCGACTTTGGCCTCAACAAAGACCGTAAGTCAGATGATGAATCCTCACAGCCAGGGATCATAGTTACGTTGAGGCATGTACCATTCTATCAGCCACTTTGCATACGAAGGCTCAATCTGGTTGAGGTCTTCTGTAGGGACAGGAGGATCGGTCCCGATGCTACTACTCTCTGACGGTGGTTCCTCCTTAACTTCAAGCTTGGGAGCAATCTCTTCCCTGATGGTCATCGGTTCTTCCTTGACATCGAACTTTGGTAACACCTCCTCCTTAACAGTCACCAGCTCTTGTTTGACGACGGGGACTTCCTCCGTGTCGACCTCCAAGGGTTTCTTGCCTTGACCCCTTCCTCGACTAGCAGCACCACCTCGACGAGTCCTATGAGCCATCTTTCTGACAACAGAAATTTTTATATAGGATAAAGAAATTTACTCAAATTATAAAAGTTATAACGTTGGTTTTTTGCGTTCATCATCATTAGAGGGAGCAGTACTGGAAAATTGTGACGTTGGTAGCATGAGAGAGTAAAAATCTGTATCACAAGACTAACAGAATTACTATGTAATTATGTACTCACCAATAACCGGATGTAACTGGAGTCGTTGGGCCTATCGTGCAGTAATTGGTGGATCCGCTGGTATAGGCCGGATGTACTTAGTATCTAGTGTATCAGATTAGTATCGGTCTAACGGTTTGGTATAGGACGTATCATATTGGTATTGGCCTTAACAAATTGGTATCGTCCTATATCCGATATGTACATGTATCGGCCGAATAGCTAGGATTCATATTGGCCTTATCGATTTGGTATCGGTCATATCCGATAGGTATCGGCCGTGTTGGATTAGTATAGACCATTTCGGATTAGTATCGTGGAAGGTTTAGTAACAACTGTACTTAGATTTCTCTCTTCTCGAGCTAGAATATCATTGCAAGAGAATCACCATATCGTGATTGGCCAGTTACAGTAACATACATGCTTCCTTTTCCATCAGGAAAAGCGAGATTGAAAAGAAAGTATGTATGTTCTGTAACTGGCCAGCTACGCTCTCGTGACTCTCTTGCAATGGTAATCTAGCTTTAGAAGAGAGAAATCCAAGTACAGTTGTTACTAAACCTTCCACAATACTAATCTGAAATGGTATATAATAATCCAACACGGCCGATACCTATCGGATATGACCGATACCAAATCGATAAGGCCAATATGAATCCTAGCTATACGGCCGATACATATCGGATAGGACGATACCAATTCGCTAAGACCAATACCAACCGATACGGCCCATACCAAAATGATAGATCGATACTAATCAGATACGGTCAATACTTATAAGTACCTACGGTCCAGGAGGTTGATCCGCTAGTACATCCATGTACGATCAACGAAGTAACGATCCATTTCAATTTGGATGTGAAAATCTGTATCGTAAGAGGGATGAGGGTCGGAGGACAGTCAACTTTATCTACGGATACATAGTTTCTGCCTCGCCAGTCGAATGGCTTAATTGCCAAGTATGGGAACGAATGGCTCAGAACACAACCCAAAATTCATTCTAGCATACATTAGTGTGAATCATCTATGTTCTGTACATAGGGTGTAGTATATGTTCTTATCGTATCTAGTATCTGAAGGATATAACAGAATCAAGATGAACTCACATAATGTAATACTAAGACATCATCTACTACTATATAAGATATAGTGATAGGTTGTCGTATCATCATTGCTGAGGGATAAGTGTCGGAGGACAGTCAACTTTATCTACGGATACATCGTTTCTGCCTCGCCAGTCGAATGGCTTAATTGCCAAGTATGGGAACGAATGGCTCAGAACACAACCCAAAATTCATTCTAGCATACATTAGTGTGAATCATCTATGTTCTGTATATATGGTGTAGTATATGTTCTTATCGTATCTAGTATCTGAAGGATATAACAGAATCAAGATGAACTCACATAATGTAATACTAAGACATCATCTACTACTATATAAGATATAGTGATAGGTTGTCGCATCATCATTGCCGAGGGATGAGGGTCGGAGGACAAATACCGCTCGAGTGAGCCAAAGGCATGCAGCCACTTCCCTTCCTCCATTCACCCTCTCCCTCTCTCACGCTATCAATGTCACAACTTTTCCACCTCAAGTTCTGATCAAGCATTTTCCTTCTCCTCTCCTCCACCATGGATCTGAACCCATCTGCTCCTCCCTACTTTCCTTCTTCTTATTTGACTCTCTCAGCCACATATGATATCCAGCTCAAGTGTAGAGTCGAGAGAGAAGAAGTGGGCAGGAAGAGGAGGGAGAAGCAGTACAGCCGGCGGCATGACCCGGAGGAAGTACAGAGGTTTTCTTCAACATACGTAGGAGAACTATAAGGATATATCTTTTCACAACATATCACCTTGTCAAAGACCCTTAATGTGACAACCATGTTACCGCGGTGTCGGAAGACTAACATGTCATAATTTTCTAAGCCGTGTGTTTTGACATAATCCTCCAAACTCTTTCCTGCTATGTAATAATGCAAGATTACTACATAGAAGAAAAGAATTGGAAGGATTATGTCAAAACACACGGCTTAAAAACTTATGACATGTTTGTCTTCCGACACCGCGGTAACATGATATTCACATGAAGGGTCTTTGACAAGGTGACATATTGTGAAAAGATATATCCTTATAGTTCTCCTACGGATGTTGAAGAAAATCTGTGTACTTCCTCCGGGCCATGCCGCCGGCTGTGCTGCTTCCCCCTCCTCTTCCTGCCCACTTTTTCTCCCCCGACTCTACACTTGAGGTGGATATTATATGTGGCTGAGAGAGTCAAATAAGAAGAAGGAAAGTAGGAAGGAGAAGATGGGTTCAGAGCCATGGTGGAGAAGAGGAGAAGGAAGATGCTTGATCAGAACGGATGGCTCAGAACACAACCCAAGATTCATTCTAGCATACATTAGTGTGAATCATATATGTTCTGTACATATGGTGTAGTATATGTTCTTATCGTATCTAGTATCTGAAGAACGTAACAGAATCAAGATAAACTCACATAATGTAATACTAAAACATCATCTACTACTATATAAGATATAGTGATAGTTTGTCGTATCATCATTGTCGAGGGATGAGGGTCGGAGGACAGTCAACTTTATCTACGGCTATATAGTTTCTGCCTCGCTAGTCGAATGGCTGCAGGGACTATGTCCTGATCACCATGTCGTACCGTAGACTAATGCAAATGGAGCTGGAAATATCCATCGCTAACTGGTCACTAGTTCGTCGGTACCTGAGAATTTTTTTGAAAAAAATTGCAGCACTTTCTCTGTTCACAAAAATATGCATAAACCAAACCAATATATAATGCACACCAATTATCCAACAATCACATAGACCAAATATATAATGCATACCAATTATCCAAGAATCACATAGACCAAATATGCACATACAAATTTAATGTACACCAATTATCCAAGAATCATATAGACCAAACCAAATTAATATAAAATAGACATCAATTATCCTGAAGAGTAACCTAATATCCGTCGTTATAATTCGATTTATCTTCAAGGGCGAGAACGGATGGCTCAGAACACAACCCAAGATTCATTCTAGCATATATTAGTGTGAATCATCTATGTTCTGTACATATGGTGTAGTATATGTTCTTATCGTATCTAGTATCTGAAGAATGTAACAGAATCAAGATGAACTCACATAATGTAATACTAAGACATCATATACTACTATATAAGATATAGTGATAGGTTGTCGTATCATCTTTGCCGAGGGATGAGGATGGGAGGACAGTCAACTTTATCTACGACTACATAGTTTATGCCTCGCCAGTCGAATGGTTGTAGGGACGATGTTCTGATCACCATGTCATACCGTAGATTAATGCAAATGGAGCTGGAGCCAAAATACAGAAACCAAAATACAAAGTACAGAATCAAATCCCTGGGTTTGCCGAAAATACAAAACACAGTTCTAATTCATATGTATTTTAAGTGTGAGAACGGATGGCTCAGAACACATCCCAATCGGAGGGGATACTCTGAGAGATCCATCTGAGTAGGACGTATACTCTGAGAGATCACCTTTACAAGAATGATATCAGTTGTGGGATTGAGTGTTGGAGGAGATATTATCAGCGTATACGTCCTACTCAGATGGGTCTCTCACCGTTACTATTTTTTTCTGACAGCATGGTGGATGTGCTCCGTCAACAGATTCTTGCTCCGAGCCAAAACTTTGCCCCGGAGCTCAAGTGGACATCCTTCGTGTAGAGCTCGAGTGAGAGGTTCCTGACAGCATGGTGGTCTCCTTTGTTAAAGTATCCGTGCTCGTCCCACAACCAATGTTGGATGAGCACGGATACTTTGACAAAGGAGACCACCATGCTGTCAAGAACCTCTCACTCGAGCTCTACACGAAGGATGTCCACTTGAGCTCCGGGGCAAAATTTTGGCTCGGAGCAAGAATCTGTTGACGGAGCACATCCACCTTGCTGTCAGAAAAAAATAGTAACGGTGAGAGACCCATCTGAGTAGGACGTATACTCTGATAATATCTCCTCCAACACTCAATCCCACTACTGATATTATTCTTGTAAAGGTGATCTCTCAGAGTATACGTCCTACTCAGATGGATCTCTCAGAGTATCCTCTCTTGTTGGTTGTCGTATCATCATTGTCGAGGGATGAGGGTCGGAGGACAGTCAACTTTATCTACGGATACATAGTTTCTGTCTCGCCAGTCGAATGGCTGCAGGGACTATGTCCAGATCACCATGTCGTAGTCTAATACAATCCAGAGATTGACACAGTACTAATTCATATATGTAGTCCAATACAAATAGTCTAATACAAAAATAACCCAATACAAATAGTCCAATACAAATAAGTACTAATAGTTAATGAGAACCACGCAGCTAACGCAAACGCTCAGTGATACGATCACGCAACCACCTCGAAAAAGCGAGATCTTTGGCGTGAGGAGAGATGTCGTCCCTTGCAAGTGCTGCATGAATAGAACTTCCGGTCTCACTAGCTACCGGTGCTGGATGAATAGAACTCCCGGTCTCACTAGCAACCGGTGCCACTTCCTCCTTAACTGTAGGAGGAGCCACCTCAGCATTCACTATTTTCCTCAAACGATGTGCCGCTCCTCGGGTCATGGGTGCCATCTGGTAAGATCGATAGTCACAAATAATATAATTATAACATAAGCAAGCTAACTAAAGGAACCATCATGTAGTTTGAGTACATTTTCGAAAGCCGATAAAGTATAAAAAATTCGATTTTTTGCCAAGTGTGAGAACGGATGGCTCAGAACACAACCCAAGATTCATTCTAGCATACATTAGTGTGAATCATCTATGTTCGGTACATATGGTGTAGTATATGTTCTTATCGTATCTAGTATCTGAAGAATGTAACAGAATCAAGATGAACTCACATAATGTAATACTAAGACATAATCTACTACTATATAAGATATAGTGATAGGTTGTCATATCATCATTATCGAGGGATGAGGGTCGGAGGACAGTCAACTTTATCTACGGCTACATAGTTTCTGCCTCGCCAGTCGAATGGCTGCAGGGACTATGTCCTGATCACCATGTCGTACCGTAGATTAATGCAAATGGAGCTGGAACTGGAGCCAAAATACAGTACTACTTCACCATGTCATACCATTTTACTCTCTCTCTCTCTCCTCCCCCCCCCTCCGGCGCTCTCACTCTCTCCGGCGCTCTCACACTACTAATTCCTATGTGTTTTAAGTGTGAGAACAGATGGCTCAGAACACAACCCAAAATTCATTCTAGCATACATTAGTGTGAATCATCTATATTCTGTATACATATCGTGTAGTATATGTTCTTATCGTATCTAGTATCTGAAGGATATAACAGAATCAAGATGAACTCACATAATGTAATACTAAGACATCATCTACTACTATATAAGATATAGTGATAGGTTGTCGTATCATCATTGCCGAGGGATGAGGGTCGGAGGACAGTCAACTTTATCTACGGCTATATAGTTTCTGCCTCGCCAGTCGAATGGTTGCAGGGACTATGTCCTGATCACCATGTCGTACCATTGATTAATGCAAATGGAGCTGGAAATATCCGTCGCTAACCGGTCACTAGTCCGTCGCTAATTGAGATTGTCACATACACGTATGTATATCACAGCTAGATGTATAGATATATACATCTATATAGAAGCACACAACTGATAGAACTCGCACTGTCCTTGAGACAGTAAACATATATACCATGAATCCAAACCCCATATTCATATTTACAAATCCAAACACCACCAAACTAATGGATAACACCCAATATGGATAACATATTATTTAGCCAATATATAAACTCAGATGAATTTGAGAAGCAAAGCCCCCCGCCATCCTCGACCAAAGCCCGCCGCCCAGTAGTTCGGTTGTATATATATATGAAGAGTGCTTATGGCTGTGCGTCGGCTGTATATACCCCCGACGCCCCCGCCCCAAGCCAGCCGCCCATCCCCCGACGCCGCCGCCCCAAGCCCGTCGCCCAGCCCCCGATGCCCCCGCCCCAAGCCCGTCGCCCAGCCCCCGACAATCCCGCCCAGCCCCCGACGCCCCAAGCCTGCCTCCCAGCCCCCGACGCCCCCGTCCCAAGCCCGCCGCCCAGCCCCCGATGCCCCCGCCCCAAGCCCACCGCCCAGCCCCCGACGCCCCAGCCCCAAGCCCGTCGCCCAGTCCCCGACGCCCCCGCCCCAAGCCCACCGCCCAGCCCCCGACCCAAGCCAGCTGTCCAGCCCCCAACGCCCTAGCCCCAAGCCCGCCGCCCAGCCCCCGACGCCCTCGCCCCAAGCCCATCGCCCAGCCCCCGACCCAAGCCCGATGCCCCAGCCCCAAGCCCGCCGCCCAGCCCCCGACGCCCCCGCCCCAAGCCCGCCGCCCAGCCTCCGCCGCCCCCGCCCCAAGCCCGCCGCCTGTAGCTCCCATTACCAATTTTTTTTTGAAATATTTTAATTATTATGTAATTGATTTAAATGGTGATTTTTTGATTTTATAAATAATTATTTAGTTTATTATTACATTAGATGAATTAAGCCTTGGATCTATAAAACTAAAAATATTTTGATACCGAATTAGTCGATTAAGGTTTGAATGTATATATCATTTAAAAATTAATTGATAGTATTATTTATACGTTTAAAATAAATAATCATTATCGATTTAAGTTTTAAATTTATATAATTTATATTACCCTGATGACCTAAAGTATTGTCTAAATTAATTATGGAATATTTGAAATTTGTATGTTTGAATTTATTTGCTAAATATGAAATATTACTTCAAATTGGTATGTATATATATAAATGTATATAGAAATATGTGTGTATTTGTATATAGATATTAATTTTGTTATATGAGTATATATACATATATAGATATATGTATATGTATAGGAATTTATATATAAGTATATATACATGGGCGTATATGGGTGTTTATATATAAATATACATATATATTTATATACGTGTGTGTATATATATATATATATATGTATAAATACACATGGATAGTGTGAAACCCATGTTTTCATAATTAAATAATATTAGTGATTTAGTATTTCGATTATTATTTAATTATTATTAATATATTATTTTCTGTGTGTCAAAATGATTTCAAAAATTAAATAATAACATGGATCTTTGTTTCAGACCCAGACCCGAGTCCGAACCCAGACCCAGGCCTGAGCCCGAACCCAATTTCATTTTTTCCTCTCTTAAATCTGTTTTTGACTTGGTTAGATATATATATATATATAAAAAATAATTGAGCTGGTCCCGAAGGACCAGCAACTCACAAACTTGGTCAGCCATATTTTCTCTCCTCTCCACACGTTCTGTAACTTTTCTCAAACTTCTCTGGATCACTCCCCACACCCCACGTTCAGGAGAAACTTTCTCCTCCTTCTTCTTAAAACTCCTTCCTCCCTATTTCTCCCTCACAGAACAAAATTTTCCCACTCACAACTCCTCTCCTCTCCTCAAATTCTCACAGAGAGTAAACACTCTCATCTCACCAACCTCAAACTCTTTTCTTCCCCTCACCAACTCCACCAACCCCCGACTACTCCACCCTCCTCGGCCGCTCCACCCGCACCTCCTCCCGACTCTACGCCCGTCGGCCTTCCCCGCGAGCGCGCGATCCGCCGGTGCCCCCTTTCGGCATCGCCCCCTCCGTCGGTTCCCCCGGCCGACCGCAGCCCCGTACCCCCGTACGGCCCACACCCCGCTGACAGCACCCTGTGGCCGCGCCCTAGCCGTGCCACCCTCGCGGCCATTCTCCGGCCGACCGCCCCCGTCGACGCCACCTCTGGCCGCGGCAACCCCCCGTCGGCCTTTTCCCCGTGCCGCGCCCCGTGCGGCCTCCTCCCTGTCGAGCTCTTTTCTGCAACCACCCGCAGATCTGCCCTAGATCGCTGCCCCTTTGGCGAGCTTTCTCTTGTTGTTCCCTGTCGTGCCCTAGTTCTGCATTTCTCCAGCATTCTTCGGCGACGTTGATATTACAGTACTGTTTTCGGGGATTAATTCGCTGTCGGAGCTCATTTCTTTCTTTCTATTATTCATCTGAGAGCTCTAGCCAAGCAATCCGAGGTATAACCCCCGTCCCGCTATTTTATTATTTTGTCGATGATGAAATGGTCCCCGATTCCCTTTGGGAATTCGGTATTAGCGACGTCGTAATTTTTTGGGACTTTCAAAAAAGTCCCGTAGATTATTTTGCATTTCCGAAATATTTCGGGAATGGTTTTTGGTGTGTTTTAGTTCTCCGAAATTTTCCGAGAACGTTCTGTGATTTGTAGAATTGGAATCGGACTTCCGAAATTATTTCGGGTCGTCCCGATTATGCTGTGGATTGGCTGTAGATATTTTTATATATATAAAATGTGGGTTTTTCCCTGGTTTGGGACTTGCAGGAATTATCGGTGCCATTTTCCCAGTTTTTGGGTTGACCAAAAATAGAGGAGATGCTGCCCGATTTTTCCGTAAATCCTGAATTATTTTCAAAATGAATTTAAAATAATTTTCAGAATTTATTTGATATTTATTTTTGGGTGACGACCGTATCGGTCAATGGACCCGGCTAAGTGCAAACGATACCGGCCCGCCCGAACGTTGAGGCAATTAGCCAAAAATGAGGATCGAACCATTATCTGAGACTTATGATTTATTATTATTTTATTATTTATTTTTGTTTACATTTAATTTCTATTTTCAGTTAGGACTAACGTCAGTCTTATTCTTATTTCAATTTATGTAAATAAATTGTAATGGGCATAAGCCCAGCTGGCTGGTCTGTGACTGTAATAGCTTAGGTTTTCCTGTCGTTTTCTGGTTTTTCGTGTTTTTACTGTTTAGCGATTAAAACGATTAAAAGGTATTTTTCGTATAAAAAATTAATTATTATTTTCTCACTTAAAATTGACAAGTTTAGTATTAAATAAAAATTACGTATTTCTCACTAAATAAGAAAAATTAGTTTTATATTTATATTTATAACAAATTACCAAGTTTTCGTAATAATTTGGCAACGACGAGTTTTCTCCAATTCAAAAGTTAAAATAATCGTTTTCTCTCGTATTAAATCAACGCACATAATAAACGTGTTTTCTGTGTTTAGTTAATTAAATAACTAAAATTGGACTAGGACACAAATAGAGATTACAACTAGCATAGCTAAGTTGGTTGACCTGAAAACTGAGTTTATCTCTCGAATGTAGGAATTCGAGGACAACTCTAAACTTTCCGTCTCGGAGTCGTCCACCTCTCCAGTCATTTTCCTGAGGCAAGTATAGTTTGTGTTAGTTTACAGTTATTTACTTAATCGTTTTACTGCATGTCTAAACCACGACTCAAAAACGAAACTCTCTTCAAGAGTACTGTACTGTAACTACTGGGGACTGGGGAATAGCGTAATGATTATGACCACTACTGTAACAAAAATCCATTATCCCTCCTGTAACAAACCCAAGCCGGTCATATGTCATTACCTGTTCAAATCACTGATTTCTACTGTAACAAACCTGTTTTAAAAACTGTTTAGAACTGCATGATTCTATTTCTTACTTAACTGTTTAAAATTAGCATGAATTGTACTTTGCTCCCTCCTGACTGGAGATAACATTTTTAGGCGATGTTGAAGATGCTGAGCTGTGTTACAACAGCTATTACGACCCTGAGTTGTACCCGGTCGTGCTGCCAGAGTCCTCGCAGGAGGACGATGGAACTGAGGCTGATAGATAGATTTCCATTTTCTGCATTTTGTTTATTTCAAAAATCTGTATTTTCTTTCAGAACAATTTCCATTGTATTTAAATTTCAGTTTAATAAAGTTTAATTCCGAAGTTGAGTTGTGACAAATATAGTGTTGTTGTATGGTTACCTGCTACTGAACAGCTTACTGCTGCCGTCTCAACAACGGTGCAGGCTGGGCATGATCCGACTAGACCCAGATTATTGGGATCGGGTCGTGACATGTTTGCAGTGGTGGCCCATGCAGGTCAATTCCTATAACAACTTAGGAAAACATACCTAGAAACAATTAGAACACTAGAACATTAATTTGTCACGACATAGGACCGGTTTATATAAATAAATATTTTTGTTTGATTATAGACTGGTAGGATACCTTGCTTATGTATGTACCCTAAACCTTCCAGATCATGGCCAAAGGAAAGACTACTAGATCCGGTCCTGCTGACGATGAGATGTCATCGACTGATAACACCCCTTCTCAAGCACGCCGGGACCCACCTCCCTTGCAGCTGACAGACCGTCCTCATGCTGCAGCGGCACCCCGACCCGCTTACGCTACCCTAACCAGTTGAGGCCGCCTGTATAATGGTATATATTATTACATGTTTTATTTTCTAGATTTTTGGTATCTTTTAGTGTCCCCTGGTTTTCGAGATTGTTTTCTTCCTATATTTTTATCAGGTTCTAGCATCCCTTAGGATCTTTATTTTTTCGCTAATAATGGACTAATATTGGAACTCTTCAATCTTCTTCTTCAGCAAACCTATTTTCACCTCCTCAATTTGTTGATCAAACCTTACTTCTCTATTTTTATTCGGAATCCAGATTCGTTCGCTATTTAGAGCTTCAATTTCCCTTTAGCAAATCTAACTAACACTTGTCTACCCCAAGTATTTCTACGACTAGCATATCTGATCATTTGCCTTGACCTCATTTCAATTGACCTTCTCTGAACTAATCCCGAACCAAATTCTTTGGGAACCATAAAGCCTCAAGGGTTATCTATTACCAAAAGAATTAGGTTCAGCTTAGTTAGTTCATGATCCTCCTGAAGAAATTATGTTCAATTTCAATATTGTTCCCTTCTATGTTTTTTCCAAAAACTGAGAATATTTTTATATGTGACTTCCTCCATTCATCTTAAAACCCTACTCTCTTTATGCAAATTCTTGATCAAATCAAGGCCTAGGAAGCTTCTATGATCATGAAGCAGGAACGGTCAGAAAATTGATCACATTTTGAATCCATTCTATTATTGAATTTCCTTTAGTCATGGAAATTTTGATCTGTCCCAAAGCTATTTAAATTTCTTGGCGTTACTAGACAATTTCAAATTTGATTTCCTTGAATCAACGGGACTTACCTTCTTTCAAATTTTCAACTTTCCTTAGTTATGAAATTATTCTTCTCAAAATAATTTCTTTGTACTTCCTGAGTGATATGTCGGGAATATTATCATTGGTTTTTCTTACTTAATCCGAAGTGGTGATTCTACTATCTTATCTAGTATTTGACTCAATTATTCAAATCGAGGTTGATCATTTCATCTTTGGAAAAGAAAATCGGAGGATAGATGCTCCTCTTGATTTTTGCTCCAGTCTCTTGAATCTCAAACACATATTTTGATAAATCCTTTGATCTCGGGAGAACAGTCATCTACATTTCTATTCTGTTTAGAACCTTAAACTCGTTTGAATTTTTGGAATTCCTCTAAAATTCACACGGACAAAGCTGAGAAATATTTAGCAACCTAACATGACTCCGCACATTTATGTGATAGTCATTTACCTGAATTATGGAAAACTGCAAGTTTACTGCAACTAGTTGTGCACTGGCGAGGCATAAACTTTAAGTTGAAATAATGACAGGTACTCGTTGGGTTTCCAAATACTATTGAGACTTTGTTCTATGTTTGCTTAGCCATGAAATGGATAAAGTTGGAAGACTACTCGGTAAAACTAAATTATTCAAGTTATGGAGTCAAAAATTTATTGCAGTCTGGTGCACACTGGCGAGGCATGAATTTGAGACAAAGTAACTTCAAATATATTTGGTTCCCGAATATTATTCGGACTATATTCGTACCATGGTTGTCTTTTGCACCACCAATTATTCTGAATATTGATCCGATTAAAGGATTTGTATTCCTAGCAACTGCCTCTATATTCAGAAATATTTTATCTGATTATCACTGTCTCTATCCTACTATCATGCAACTTGTTGATTTCTTTCCTGAGTCCCAAACACTTATACCTCATTCCATTTTGAATTGAAAGTTGTCTCTCATTTCGAAAATTATATTATCTTTTGTTCCTCAAATAAATTATTGATGTCGTATTCTTTTGACCCTTCTGTTTTTATTTGATTTCATATTTAAAACTTTAAACTCGTCATGATTATTTAAATCATACCCCGATGCTTACTTATGATTTTTGATCAACAAAATATTTTAAATTTTCTAGATATGTTTACATTTTTATCTTTATATTTAGCAATCATGTCTTGAATCTGATTTTGTCTTATGAAGGGAACCTAGAACATTTTATAACTTGGATTTTTAGAGTGCATGATATATAGGATATATGAGTTAAAATGTACAATGGTGATTAGCATCGAGGAAAGCTTGTAAATAATTTGACATAGAAGGTTAAAGGTTGTCAAAGTTAGGCATAGAGATGCACTCTAGGAAGGTGCATGATGAATTAACTATAAAGGATAATCAAAACAAGAAAGATTGGACTTAAAATGTAAATAATTGAGGATGACGAATTTTTTTTGGAAAGATTGGTTGGAAAGATGTAATAAGATTTATTTTTGAGAAAGTTTAGTCAAATAAAGGATGTGAGCTTAATCATGATTTCATAGAGGGTTCGAGATCAAACCGGAAAGATGAAGATATATACATGATAGCCTAAAATCACAGTAATGATCATCTAGGAGAAAGAAATGATAAAACTTTATGGATCGTGACAAATCAGAATATTGAAACGTGGTGTAGGATTTTAGATATGATATTGGGCATCAAGGCTTGGCATTGAAGAATTAAAGACTAGGAGTATCAAATCATAGAATTAAATTGAATATATTAGCAAGTTGGGAGAAATGCATATTGCATGAATATGGGATGTGTTCAAGATTGAAAATATAGAAGACAAAATTTTTAGGGTGATTGGCAATTTAGGAATAGAATCGGGAATTTAGTAATCATGGAGTATTATTTCTAAAGGAGGGAAGAATGTAAACTAAAACAGTGGATAAAATTGAGGATTATATAGCATTAGATGAGTTTCGGGATTGTTAACCCACTTGGGCATAAGACTGTTAAGGAAGATGTCCAAACGGATTTCAGGCATGATTGCATGATTAAATCCCTGACCCTGTCTTTAATTTCGAGGACAAAATTTTCTAAGGAGGGAAGATTGTGAAACCCATGTTTTCATAATTAAATAATATTAGTGATTTAGTATTTCGATTATTATTTAATTATTATTATTATATTATTTTTTGTGTGTCAAAATGATTTCGAAAATTAAATAATAACATGGATCTTTGTTTCAGACCCAGACCCGAGTCCGAACCCAGACCCAGGCCTGAGCCCGAACCCAATTTCATTTTTTCCTCTCTTAAATCTGTTTTTGACTTGGTTAGATATATATATAAAAAAAATTGAGCTGGTCCCGAAGGACCAGCAACTCACAAACTTGGTCAGCCATATTTTCTCTCCTCTCCACACGTTCTGTAACTTTCCTCAAACTTCTCTGGATCACTCCCCACACCCACGTTCAGGAGAAACTTTCTCCTCCTTCTTCTTAAAACTCCTTCCTTCCTATTTCTCCCTCACAGAACAAAATTTTCCCACTCACAACTCCTCTACTCTCCTCAAATTCTCACCTCATCTCACCAACCTCAAACTCTTTTCTTCCCCTCACCAACTCCACCAACCCCCGACCACTCCACCCTCCTCGGCCGCTCCACCCGCGCCTCCTCCCGACTCCATGCCCGTCGGCCTTTCCCGCGAGCGCGCGACCTGCCGGTGCCCCCTTTCGGCGTCGCCCCTCCGTCGGTTCCCCCGGCCGACCGCAGCCCCGCACCCCCGTGCGACCCACACCCCGCTGACAGCACCCTGTGGCCGCGCCCTAGCCGCGCCACCCTCGCGGCCGTTCTCCGGCCGACCGCCCCCGTCGACGCTACCTCTGGCCGCGGCAACCCCCGTCGGCCTTTTCCCCGTGCCGCGCCCGTGCGGCCTCCTCCCTGTCGAGCTCTTTTCTGTAACCACCCGCGGATTTGCCCTAGATCGCTGTCCCTTTGGCGAGCTTTCTCTTGTTGTTCCCTGTCGTGCCCTAGTTCTGCATTTCTCCAGCATTCTTCGGCGACGTTGATATTACAGTACTGTTTTCGGGGATTAATTCGCTGTCGAAGCTCATTTCTTTCTTTCTATTATTCATCTGAGAGCTCTAGTCGAGTAATCCGAGGTATAACCCCCGTCCCGCTATTTTATTATTTTGTCGATGATGAAATGGTCCCCGATTCCCTTTGGGAATTCGGTATTAGCGACGTCGTAATTTTTCGGGACTTTCGGAAAAGTCCCGTAGATTATTTTGCATTTCCGGAATATTTCGGGAATGGTTTTTGGTGTGTTTTAGTTCACCGGAATTTTCTGAGAACGTTCTGTGATTTGTAGAATTGGAATCGGACTTCCGAAATTATTTTGGGTCGCCCCGATTATGCTGTGGATTGGCTGTGGATATTTTTATATATATAAAATGCGGGTTTTTCCCTGGTTTGGGACTTGCAGGAATTATCGGCGCCATTTTCCCAGTTTTTGGGTTGACCAAAAACAGAGGAGATGCGGCCCGATTTTTTCGTAAATCCTGAATTATTTTCAAAATAAATTTAAAATAATTTTCAGAATTTATTTGATATTTATTTTTGGGTGACGACCGTATCGGTCAATGGATCCGGCTAAGTGCAAACGATACCGGCCCGCCCGGACATTGAGGCAATTAGCCAAAATGAGGATCGGACCATTATCTGAGACTTATGATTTATTATTATTTTATTATTTATTTTTGTTTACATTTAATTTCTATTTTCAGTTAGGACTAACGTCAGTCTTATTCTTATTTCAATTTATGTAAATAAATTGTAATGGGCATAAGCCCAGCTGGCTGGTCTGTGACTATAATAGCTTAGGTTTTCCTGTCGTTTTCTGGTTTTTCGTGTTTTTACTATTTAGCGATTAAAACGATTAAAAGGTATTTTTTGTATAAAAAATTAATTATTATTTTCTCACTTAAAATTGACAAGTTTAGTATAAAATAAAAATTACGTATTTCTCACTAAATAAGAAAAATTAGTTTTATATTTATATTTATAACAAATTACCAAGTTTTCGTAATAATCTGGCAACGACGAGTTTTCTCCAATTCAAAAGTTAAAATAATCGTTTTCACTCGTATTAAATCAACGCACATAATAAACGTGTTTTCTGTGTTTAGTTAATTAAATAACTAAAATTGGACTAGGACACAAATAGAGATTACAACTAGCATAGCTAAGTTGGTTGACCTGAAAACTGAGTTTATCTCTCGAATGTAGGAATTCGAGGACAACTCTAAACTTCCCGTCTCGGAGTCGTCCACCTCTCCAGTCATTTTCCTGAGGCAAGTATAGTTTGTGTTAGTTTACTGTTATTTACTTAATCGTTTTACTGCATGTCTAAACCACGACTCAAAAACAAGACTCTCTCCGAGAGTACTGTACTGTAACTACTGGGGACTGGGGAATAGCGTAATGATTATGACCACTACTGTAACAAAAATCCATTATCCCTCCTGTAACAAACCCAAGCCGGTCATATGTCATTACCTGTTCAAATCACTGATTTCTACTGTAACAAATCTGTTTTAAAAACTGTTTAGAACTGCATGATTCTATTTCTTACTTAACTGTTTAAAATTAGCATGAATTGTACTTTGCTCCCTCCTGACTGGAGATAACATTTTTAGGCGATGTTGAAGATGCTGAGCTGTGTTACAACAGCTATTACGATCCTGAGTTGTACCCGGTCGTGCTGCCAGAGTCCTCGCAGGAGGACGATGGAACTGAGGCTGATAGATAGATTTCCATTTTCTGCATTTTGTTTATTTCAAAAATCTGTATTTCCTTTCAGAACAATTTCCATTGTATTTAAATTTCAGTTTAATAAAGTTTAATTTCGAAGTTGAGTTGTGACAAATATAGTGTTATTGTATGGTTACCTGCTACTGAACAGCTTACTGCCGCCGTCTCAACAACGATGCAGGCTGGGCATGATCCGACTAGACCCAGATTATTGGGATCGGGTCGTGACAGATAGTTATATAAATATATATATATATATATATATATAGTAAAAACAGAAGCCCAGCCAACCATAGTGAAGCCCGGCTAGCCAGGCCCATAGGCCCGGCCCACTCTAATCCCCATAGCAGACCGAGCTCACAACCGAGCTCCTGAACGGAAAACCCAGCTGCTAATTCCTATACTAACCGATTAATCCCAGCCACGGGCCCGGCCACAAGCCTAATCCCCACAGCCGAGCACCCCAAGCAACAAAGAAAAAGAGAAGCAGTTTCAGCCCAAACCGGGCATTCCCATCCCGAGCCCAAAACTGAGAACCCACGTTCCCTTCATACAGGTGTAATATATATATATATATATATATATATATATATATATATATATATATATATATATATATATATATATATCACAACGTCGGGAAGGAACGAGAGTAAAACGAAACCCTAAAACTGGATCCGACGTTGCCACCCCGTGCCGATCTGCCGCCCAGTGGGGAACTCCTCAGCCTTCGGCCGCACGCGTCCCAGACCGGAGGAGCGTCGCCGATCGCGTGCAATGGCCGTTGATGTTGACTGCATCGTTGCATCGACGGCAAACCCCTTGCTTCCCTGGAAGAGTCGACCGCCCATAGTCGAGCATATTTACCGTCGAACCACCTGAGCCATCTTACGCATTTCCGAGGGGCTCGCTGCGGTGTCATCAGTTCCGCATAGGTAAATTTTCGTTAAGACTCTCATCCTCATGTTTCCAATAGTTGAACAGTTGAGTTTCTTATTAGAAGAAACTTAACGAATAGTAATGTTCAATGGAAGTAATATGGTAGTATTGAGTATAATAATAACATTATATAGTTACTGCACCATCGTAACTTGTTTCCACATGTTATCTTCACAACTTCCAAGCTTGCTTGCATTCTGAATAATAATGGTAACACTAACATCAAACTATTTTTATTCATCTTTAAACAAATAAGGGATAGAGAATTATGCAAAAGCAACCCTCAATTATTGAATATTATATCATCTATACATAAAGCTATACATATATAGGATACACAGCCATCAAAGCATAAATAGTTTATGTCTAGCTTTCTTGAATGTAAATAATATATATATATATATATATATATATATATATATATATATATATATATATATCAATATATAAGCTACTCTAGAAATTGATTTACCCCAAGATAACTCTCATAAGCCGGATTTATAAGCTACATCAATCCTTGAGAAAATAAATAAAAACCATCCGATACGACGTGCGTCCCGCCAAACCGGACGACATGGTCGCGAACCGAAGGCATCGAGAGGTGCATAACGGTTTCGTGGTCGTATGGGCTTTGACGGAATTCAAATTGGTCGCGTGTGCGCGACGAATTTGATGCGTATCCGTCGAAATTGCCCCGTATCCATGTAATGCAAATTCAGTCATAACTTTGTATACGCTCGTCAGATCGAGACGAAACTTACGCCAACAGAACTGTATCATTTTTTTGGTCTTGCATGCCAAGTTTGGTCCAATTCTGAGACAGTTGATAAAATCACCGTTTTGCGGGCCCCACGGATCCACTCAACGGACGATTTTGTGCACGGCCTACCGGAATCCAACTCTGGACATACGGTTGGGTTCGTATCGGAAAACTGGATCCGTAGACATGTAGTTTGACAACTTTAGAGACCATTGACTCTGGCACACTTTTTAGTGTAAAGCAGGTCTAACGGCGGATATTATTTTTGCCCAAAATTACCGTTTTTCCCCTGTGTCCAGAATTAGACTTAAGGACAGGCAATCCTAGCTAATTTGACTATTCTGAGAATGTTTTTAATGTTTATTTCAGCATCCGGAGACTTCTACATGTGTTGACTGGTTGTGGCTCATTGAGTGGTATAGTATTATTGGTTTCTCCAGCTAAGAACCTCAGGCAAGTGCACTTTCTGATTGCTTTTCGATTCATAGTAGTCTTTTCATTTTAGGTCTATACATATATCTTACTGCTTGTTGACACGCTCGTCACACGGAGTAGTCGGGAGGGGAAATATCTTAGTAGGCATGTGGACTACCCAGAAATATCCCAAGATGTCTATTCGTGAACAATAGCATCTGCACACGGCACGTGTAGATGCCGAATTTTACCCCCTAGCCGTTCACATGTCAAAACAGATATTTCACACCACCTAGATAGATTTCTTTTATTAGTTTTTTTTGTTTACTTCTCTATCGTGCTATGTCATCAGTTTCTTACTAGCTTTCATATTCCATATGCTATTTTCATGTCTTGTTAATTCTATTGTGTTTTGCATTGCCGTCGGTTTGTGTACTTGTTCTATTCCTGACTGGAAACCAACATTTTTAGGTTTAGCCGCTATCACTTTTAGCACTGGGGAAGACTTGGGTATGCTGAAGACAACCTAGAAATAGAAAGCAATTGTATCAATTTCATTAATTATAAAACTTTGTATTTCCTTTAAGTATAAATGTTGTAACTGTTGAAAATAAATTTAGAAATATGAATGAGCAATAAAGATATTTTTTGATTTTGAGCTTATTGGCCGTGACAGCGTTCTACCGCCGACTCTGCGGCGTAGGCTGACTTGGACACGTCTCGTATCCGAAAAGCGGGTGCGGGTCGTGACAAGTTTTTGTGGTGGCCCATGCAGGTCAGTTTTCGTAAAATATTACAAACTCGTGATGGTACGTTAGTCGTACTATTGCGAGCCTGCGCTCAGGAAATGCTCATTCACAATTAGGATTAAAATGATTTAGGAGAATAACTAGGATAAGGGTCCCTTGATTAATTGACTAATCGGGTAGTTAAGGTTGTTAGATAGGCCATGCAATTTAGAAGTATTAGATTCAGATAGCTTGCTAGATCCTTATAGACACACTATTGCTTTTGATGTAATGATATGATCCAACGTGGGTATACTACTCACTTGATTAGTTAGGCTTTTCCATAATTAAGGCTATAATCTCGATAACCTGTTCAGTTTTCTTTTGCTCTATCTAGATATAAATTTTATATCATGAATTGGAATTGCCTGTTTTAAATTCTCTTTTGCTGTAAGGATTTAGTTTATAATTTTAGATTCTGCAATTCGTGTACGAATCTCGAGGTAGATTGATTTGAAATTTTCCTCAACCATTGAAATGCAAATAAAATAGATACTAGAGTGTTCGTATTTCTTTTGTCTTTAGTCATTTCCTTTCATGTTAAATCTTTGTTTTAAGTGTTGTGACTGATAGGACAAATACCTACACTTTTTATTTTTGGTCAACTAGTTTGAAACTCTAGCAGTTCCTTGAAGTCCTTAGGAATATAGTTAGAGTAATTAAATGACTGCGATGATTAGACAGCAGCGCACTATCGCCAATTGTTTGAGAATGGATAGTGTGGGTTCACTGCAGCCAGCAGCGCACTGGCGAGGCACAACCCACAGAATTGAAATCATTCCAAAGAATCATATATAGTCTATGGAACATTGCTAAAGCTATGTCCTCGTTGACCTCTTTAGATCTTAGATACCCTTGCGTCAATATAAGGTAGAGTATCTGATAGCATATCACACCTGAATCACGGAACCAAGGGTTGTCACAGCCAGAGTATACAGGCGAGGCATAATTCTCAGTAAAATGACTTCAGGCGTGATTACAAGTTTAGGATGCTACAGAGAATCGAAATGCCCTATGTACCATAAAACCTAAAGCCAAAACTAGTGAAGTCTCTGTAAGTTGGATAACATGTCTCCCAACCTAGCGATCCGTGGACCTTGTGATCTATTAACGAGGTAATTGACTGACACCAATAGGTTTACTTAGAATATAGAATTCAGGAGTCCATAACCCATTAGTCGACCAAGGCCTTATGGATAGAAGATAGTAGGACGCCTATATAAGTAATGACCCCAGGTAAGGTTGTGATTCTCTCAAAACTCGAACTTCTTATTTTCCTTCTTCCAAAAACCTCGCATTTTGACTCTCTTGACCAACGCTGCTATTACAGCCTAGTTTTTGCAAGCTTACTCTTTTATCGAGCTTGATTCAAGACATATGTTTATTGGGGACTCCCGCTAACATATTGTCTAAATCGGAATTATTGTATTTCGGTCTGATCAACCAGGATGCAATTGATCACTTTTCATCTAATTACCCTACGTGGAATAAGATGTAGATGTCTCTAAGATCTCATCCACGACTGCTTTGACCATTCCTCTTGAATTATACATTCGTATTTGAATCACGTAATCGTATTCAGTGACATCCTTTTGAACTCTTTATTGCTTTGTCTTTCACCGATTAGAAAGACGAAAGCTCGTAATTGATAGATGGATACAGAGTATTCCCATGGCCATGATAGTTGTATATGCAAGTATAGCTACCATCGGATAGCCCTGTGACTAGAACCTTGCCTTGAGTTTACTCGTCCTCCCTTCGACCCTAAAACTATGTCCTAGTTTCTAAGGTGGGTAGACTGTAAGCCTTCTAAAATTTTGAGATATACGAAGACTACCGATTGATTAAAATGATATCCGTTAGGATGATGATTAGTGCCCATGGACTCCCACTTTTCCTTTAGATAATTTTGTGTCCCCGACCGTACCATTAATATTCGGAGCACGAGACTAGTTGTTACCCTCCCAACAAATTTCATATGCAAGATCTATACGAGTCCACCTTCATCTAGGTATATCATGTCCTACTCAAACTCGACCGCTTGTACTCTATTTTATGGTACGACTTCCAAGTAAAAAGGACTAGCTATAACCCTTACCATAGTACGGTAAACTTCCCGACTACAATTAGAGAATCAACCTCGACTCATTTCCTTCGATCCAATATATGGTTGTGATCTACTCGAAGTCCATTACGCACATGCCACTAGTGTGCCATCCAATTGAGGCCTCATGTGCTACTTAAATACAAAAGTCAATAAAGACACATTTTGAGCTTTAGGGACCTAGCTAACCAACCTGACTAACAGCTAGCTTAACCATTTGAGTGGAAACCTATTCTAGGTTATCCTAACCTAGTAAACATAGTTTATCTTGGAATCTTGTTCAGTCAATATAGATTGAAACCCAATGTTCATCCAACCAACAACTGATGTCCAAATAGAGAATCCATTAAGACCCAGAAGGACCCATCCATGCATACCACCGTATTTGGACTATAAGACCGAACTAATTGAAATAGGTCCCCATACCTATTAAGTAGTCTCCACCCCTTAGAATGTGAATCCATTCATAACCTTTATTCCATCTACCTGGAAGTAGAGATACGATCTGATATTGAATTTATATCCCTTGCTTGCGTGTTTAAAACAACCACGGCAAAGATCGCAATCTGGATTTCTCAAATTCCGTTCCATTAAGGGAACCTTACTTAGATTAACTTCAAGAACAGAATGTCTGTGTTTCATAGATCGCAAGCCCCTCTAAGTAACGAAGGGCTCTTCGACGTAGCAAGTGACTGAACTAGAGTAGCCCAATCTAGCAAATAAGGCAGTGGTTCATAAACTCACTTTCTATCTGTAACATTGGATACTCTTCACTGCTCTTGAAACTTCACAGTGCTCCCGATTATTCTACCTTATCTCCCTGTCCTCCCTATTTTGGAGCGACGAATAGTCACACTTACTAGAGTTTACCAATATTCTTAGCTACTTGCATAAATTTGCTTGTTAAGTTTTTGGGTTGCTTGATAGGTACGAGAGGATTTTAGAAACCAGATGCCTAGATATCTGTTGGTAGGATTGTTAGCAATTAGTTAGAAGATTATGAGATTTTAGTTAGAGGAGTAGTGTGACCAAAGGTGGGTAGAAGTCCTCGATGATTCGTAGTTACGAAATGGCAAGGAGAAAGATATAAATATTTTGAGGAATCAAATTCAAGGAGATTGTGGTAATAGTGGACTTATTCTTTTATTTTGTTTGAATTTTTAGGCATGTTTATAGTTAGAATTTCGAGGACGAAATTAGTTTTAATGTGGGTAGATTTGTAGCTCCCCTTCCCGAATTTTTTTTAAAATATTTTAATTATTAGTAATTGATTTAAATGGTGATTTTTTGATTTTATAAATAATTATTTAGTTTATTATTATAGTAGATGAATTTAGCCTTGGATCTATAAAACTAAAAATATTTTGATACCGAATTAGTCGATTAAGGTTTGAATGTATATATCATTTAAAATTAATTGATAGTATTATTTATACGTTTAAAATAAATAATCATTATCGATTTAAGTTTTAAATTTATATATTTATATTACCCTGATGACCTAAAGTATTGTCTAAATTAATTATAGAATGTTTGAAAATTTGTATGTTTGAATTTATTTGCTAAATATGAAATATTACTTCAAATTGGTATGTAATATATAAATGTATATAGAAATATGTGTGTATTTGTATATAGATATTAATTTTGTTATATGAGTATATATACATATAAATATGTATATGTATAGGAATTTATATAAGTATAATTACATGGGCGTATAAGGGTGTATATGGGTGTGTATATATA